>JAFBJS010000104.1:13318-35188 GCA_016785265.1 Paraplagusia blochii
GGGACGACACAGACAGGAAGGTTTGGAGCTAGAAAAGCCAGATTAAGATGGTTTGGGCATCTTCAGAAGTGGAACAGTAGATACATTGGTAGAACAATCATCTTAGAGATGGAATTCCTAAGTAGGAGACAAAAACGGGGATATTGGATGCACTGAGGGAGGACAAGGGAGTAGAAGAAGACATTGTACCTGTCTCTTATACACATCTATCACCACGCTCTGCATTCACGTTGGTACCAGGCTCGGGACCTGATGCTGATGAGTCACCTGCAGGACAACATCCAGCACGCTGACCCACCTGTGCAGGTATTCACACAGGATAAACACAAGGCTTGGGCACCAACGCTGCCGGAATTAGAATGTTAACTTTCCTCCTTTTTTGTCATTTTCTTTAGATCCTCTACAACAGAACAATGGTCCAACTGGGCATTTGTGCATTTAGGCAAGGAATGATAAAAGATGCCCACAATGCCCTGCTTGACATCCAGTCCTCTGGTCGTGCCAAAGAGCTCCTGGGTCAGGGTTTACTTATGAGAAACATGCAGGAAAGAAATGCTGAGCAGGAAAAAATTGAAAAGAGAAGACAAGTAAGTCATTTTTTGTTATAAGCAGAGATATTAAAAAAATTTGACTTTTGCTGGGACTCCAGAAGTGACAGTTTTGACAACTTATTTGATGCTGTATAATCTTCTGGACCTAAAAAAGAGGAGGTCTTACTCACCTAGTCTCTCATAATCAGGTACCATTTCACATGCACATCAATCTGGAGTTATTGGAGTGTGTCTATCTGGTCTCTGCAATGCTGCTGGAAATCCCCTACATGGCTGCCCATGAATTTGATGCACGCCGCAGGATGATCAGCAAACAGTTTCATCACCAGCTCAGGGTGGGAGAGAGACAGCCATTACTGGGTATCTAATTTGTCATCTAAATAAAGCACAAAAGCCACAAACAAGGAGGACAACATTATTCATTTCCTTTTGGTTTTCCCCCATTCATCCTACCAGGACCCCCAGAGAGCATGAGGGAGCATGTGGTAGCTGCCAGCAAAGCCATGAAGATGGGAGACTGGAGGACCTGCCACTCGTTTATCATCAACGAGAAGATGAACTGCAAGGTCTGGGACCTGTTCCCCGAGGCTCAGAGAGTGCGAGAGATGCTTGTCAGGTGAGGGAGGGGTTAATTTCATACATAGTTTTATTTATTTATTTATTTATTTGACAGGGACAATGTACAAAAAGCATTAATCAAAGAAAAGATGCTTTGCACCAGACTCTAGTTCTTAGAACTAATTTCCATCTGCAGTCCCTGAGACAGACAACAGGCAAACACATCCTGTGAACAGGCAAACAGGATCCTAAGGATTTAGGATTTAGTTATCCTAAATCCTAAAGTGTTAAAAGTTCATTCTTTGGTTTGTATCTATCCGACAGGAAAATCCAAGAAGAGTCGCTGAGAACTTATCTTTTCACATACAGCAGTGTGTATGACTCCATCAGGTAATTACTACATCAGCAACTAAAAGGTTAAACTTGGGCCTATTTATGATTGCATTACATACACATACAGCACATCTGTGCTGCCTTACAAGCATTTGTGCTCAACTGTATTTAATATCTTGTTTTCCAGCATGGCGATGCTGTCTCAGATGTTTGAGTTGGAAATACCCATGGTTCACAGCATCATCAGCAAAATGATCATCAATGAAGAATTAATGGTGAGTGTTGTCTGCTGTTGGTGAATTGAATCTCCGCATCATCCAAGAGTAAATGTACCCTTTGTTTTATTAAATGTTCTTTCTCCTCTTGCAACAGGCGTCCCTTGACCAGCCGACACAGACGGTGGTGATGCATCGCACAGAGCCAACATCACTCCAGAACATGGCCTTGCAGTTGGCTGAGAAACTGGGCAGTTTGGTGGAGAACAACGAGCGAGTGTTTGACCTCAAGCAGGGCGTTTATGGCGGCTACTTCAATAGAGGTCAGAGTCTGAAATGGCATTTATCAATGTGAACATAATTGTGCTGTTAGATTGGACTTCTCCATATTTTTGTATTCAACCATGTGACTGTGCTTTCTACTACAGATCAAAAGGGTGGCTACCAACAGAAACAGTCCTACCAGAGAGGTTTGTTCAACATTCTTACTATGTTTTTTTTTTATTATTATGATTATTATTATTTTTTTATTATGATTAGTACAAGCGGAAAGAATGAGTGTCAGCTAAGGTGAAGGGAGAGGACAGTTTTTAGGTTTGTCTAATTCATGGATAGGAGACACTGCCAATGGCAGAGCTGGAGGGAAGCAGTTGAGTTAAAGATGGTAAGATTCTCTTTAGGAGTGACAATGATGGACAGGTGCAGGAATGAGGTCATTAGGAGGGACCACACAGACAGGAAGGTTTGGAGCTAGAAAAGCCAGATTAAGATGGTTTGGGCATCTTCAGAAGTGGAACAGTAGATACATTGGTAGAACAATCATCTTAGAGATGGAATTCCTAAGTAGGAGACAAAAACGGGGATATTGGATGCACTGAGGGAGGACAAGGGAGTAGAAGAAGACATTGTACAAGGTGATTTGGAAAACGTTGATCCAATGTGGCAACCCCTGAGTTAAAGCGAAAAGAAAAAAAAAAAATATATATATATATATTACCTTACTATTGAAATCAGTAAAAAAAAAAAGTTAAACTTAAGTAAAAATTTAATACGTATATTACTGTATAAAAGTCTTAGATTTTCTTCAAAATGTGCGGCGTGCCCTATAGTGCAGTGCACCGTGTAAGGTGGACGTAGTAGAGAACGTTAAAGAGGGAAGTTTGGGCGTGGATTTGTGCGCCTTATGTGTATGTTAAATATAGTAATTAGGGATGTCCTTTTAACATTTACCGATATTAACCGATACTGCCCAAACACTTAATCTCTGATATCCGATAACCGATATAGGCCGCTAATTTCCCCTGAATTAGTGTGATAACGGACTAAATGCATTCTGTAATTAACTGTGTACAAAATAAACGCACTACTACAATATAAGTTATGGAAAAATTACACATTTACTTTTTTTTTCATTTTGTCTGAAACAGTCCTATGATTCTTTGTGCAGCATTTGATGTTATCAAGAAATGTCTAGTGTTGGACGGAAGAACTTTCCAAAAACATTGATTAACATTATAAAACGGGCTCATTCAGCCTCACAACAATAGTCAATATAAATGGGCACAGATAGAAACAGCTGAAAAGCCCTCTTTAATGAGAGAAAAATCATTTCAGCATCGTCGCAATGTAAACGACTCTTCTCGTTGATGACATGACTAGCAAATGTCCCAGAAATACTTATTTCAAATACAATTAGTCCTGACATAGCCCGGCTACAGAAACTCCACACGTTTAGTAAAAACAGCGTCTTGAACGGGAGAGAACGGCTTCAGGACGATGAATTCTGTTAATTTGTCAGATTTCTTTTCCTCTTCTCTGTTCTTTACCGTATTTTTGCTCTTGTCTTTTCTTTACTGAGAGAGACAGAGATGCTGTCGCTGGTACTGCTGTGTTGTCGTCTCACTGAGTCCATTCCATGTTGTCTTTCTTTACTTTGCTGCATGAAAACGTTGATAGTGTTAAAATTTAACCCCGACCCTCACATGACCTACTTGCAGTCGTTAAGAATGACAGTTTTCTATCCACAAAAAAAACTCCAGACCACGGACATTTACTGTGGCATTGCTCATCGTAGCTGTCTCTTTAAATGACATCATTATAAACGTGCCGGTCAGAGTGTCAGTACTGCAGACTCAGTTCCTCATGCGGAAGTCCAGCGTATTTGCCAAGACGGCGGCTTTGCTGCATCCGATATTAAGAAATATGCTCATATCGGCCAATTATTTGGTGGACCAATATATCAGACATCCCTGATGGTAATGGCACATAAAACTGAGCTTTTAGTATGGTGTGCATTATGGACGTGAAAATATGGTTGAAAAAAACACTGCCTGTCCGAACTACACTTAAACCTAGATGCTGAACATTGTTCGACATGTAAAAAGGGTTACTGCTGCCAGTAACTGCAGGGAGCTGAAAGATTAATTGTATTGAGATATAACTTTATAAATTCCGCGGAAGTATCCTTCAGGAAGTTATATAATTTAATTCTAGTATCTATCATCAGATAACATCAGATTTTTGGATAAATCAAAGAGTTGTATTTAATCCTAAATCAAAGACTTGTATTTAAACCATTCTAAACCTTAAACCAAGTATAAGTTCGTGTGTATGAGTTGAGAAAATATTACAGTTACTATTGACACCTTGACCACAACCACAAGTGAAACTTATGGATCAGACAAAATAACCTTAATACAGATTACTGAATGGTTCATTGTTTGTTAAATCTAGTAAAACATTTTTTAAAACTTTTTTTTCACAGACCAGAAAGGTGGATACCAGCAGAAACAGTCCGGTTATCAAAGAGGTGGCTACAGGAACCAGAATCAAGGCAACTACTAAGCCGTCAGTGTGGGTTATAAATGCACCATCTGAGATAGTTTTCATTCCATAACAAGCTGCACGAGAAATCCTCATATACAAATCTTTATGTAGTGGCTAACTACAGATCAGTCTATCTTGATGATTCATGTGAAAACTTGGATAAAACAAAATGCAACAATAAAATATTCACTGTGTGGCAGATCTGTTTCAGCTGGCTTTTCTTTCAATTTCCTCACCTTTCATTCTTTAGGCAAATTTTAATCTCTGTGTGTACTCATTTGCTAAGCACGCAAACATGAGGTGAAAGGTTTGTAAGGACAAGATTGGCCCAGACCTTGTTTTAATCATTAACCTCCAGGTTTACAGAAACATCCCCAACAGTTCAGGTTAATGTTGGAAAAAAAAGATTATTGTTACAAGATTCTGTAATGTGTACTTGTTTTTTTTCTTTTCTTTTTTGCAGCAACACTTCAAAGTTTAACATTTTCCAATTAACAAATCAAAAGTCGCTTCTTCTGAGGCCAAGCCTTCTCCTCAGCTCTTGTTTCATCAGGTCTCGTTCTTTGCGTATTCCCTGCAAAATGGTGCGGTTCTCCTGAGCACGGCGCACCAGGTAGGGCAATGTGTCATCAATTGAACCGTAAGGCACTGATTTGTACGTGGCGTATCCTTCCTTAGCTTTAGGGAACAAAACAAAAGAATAACAATGTAACTCCAAGGATGAAGATGGTAGACCTGATGTGGATTTTCCTGTAGCTTTAAAGAACTAAAAACGAATAATTTTTAGTACAGTGAACCTTCCTCTATAAACACAATGTAACATCAAATATGTAATTCACAGTCCTACTTGATAGTTAAAGCATTAAGGCGAAAAACTCATAGATGCAACTGTACATCTAAACTGAGTGACAAGAAAGTATGTGGTCAAATGTTTTGTCCTCGGCACGCAGTGATTTATGGTCCTCCGTAAAAAAGATAGATGGATAGATAGAACTTTATTAATCCCTCAAATGTAATTGAGGTATTCCAGTTGTTAAAGTAATTTGTTCATACCAATTGTTTTGGAATTACACATTTTGTTGTGTGCTGTCCTTTCTTCATCAAGTACACAGACTGTTTTCCATTCTTTCTGACTATATAAAACACTCAACTTTGGCTTCGACAGGTGAAGATAGAGAGTAACTGCTCACCAAGTGTCAGGGAGACATGGTCACACATCCCCAGCAGCTGGCCGAAACACACGGATCCTCCATCTTTATCTATCTTCAGCTCATTCATCCTGAACATGACCAACGATAGATCAACGAAATCTCAAGCATGAATTTTTAAGAACAATCAAAGGCTGACAGACAACAGATGGCTGTCTGTTGAAAAAGCTTGGTCAAAAAGGGACTAAGTTAAAACTTTGTGCAGTGCACACTCACCATTTAATGGCAAATTTCACAGACTCCTCGTTATGAGAAGCCACTATGATCTTGTAGCGCTGTGGCTCCTGGGATATGACCTTCAGCATCATATCCAGAGAAGAGTTGTAACTGTATCAACACAGAAAAACCAATGGAATATTTAGTCACATACAGAAATCCCTCTCCTGCATTAAGTCATGCTTTCAAAGACGGTGTTGGTAAGATGTGTCAAAAACAGAAAGGTGTTCTGTCTTTTCTATGCATCAAGTTACATTATATCATATAATCTGACCTCCAACATTAGCCCAGGACTGTGGCACACCTATGTTAGAACAAGTGAGGAGTTGATTGATGACAACAGTCCAGCAAACTGGCTTTTTCAATGGTTTTACCCCAGATCTACTGTACCTGTCATTGGTGTCCTCCCAACACGTGTGAATTGGGTCTGGACGACCTTCTTTCTCTGCCAACTTTCTCTCTTTGTCCATATAGGCACCGCGCACCAATTTCACTCCCATGCAAAAGCCTTCCTTCTGGGATAGATTCAAGGCTTCTAACAGAAGGCACCTGGACTCCTGTTGAGACATAAAAACTAATAGTATTTTAATTATTTGTCCTTATCCACAAAGTTAATACTGATACTGTAGTTAATGAGCAAGATGTTTGCCTTAAGGTAACACTGGTAAGTGTTCCATATCCATGCACTGTCTCTGTTGAACTTTTTCATCATGGCCATGGTGAGTAGAGACAAGGCAGGGTTCATGTAGGTGTACTCTGCATCAACCAGCACTCGAACCTTGTCAACACTGGCCTTAACAGGTTAGCACACAAGTTAGTCTTATACTGGACATGTTGATGTATAATATATGCCATTTGAGTACCTCTGCAATTTTTTTGAGTCTTTGCAAACCAAAGGAGAAATGAGTGAGTTCTGTGTCATCCAAACCAGGGAAGGTGATTTTCTGAAAGAATGATTCGGAGTCATGTGAAACAGTGGTTTATTCTTCAAATTATAACAGACGAATCTAGGCCATCCATTCTCACAACTTATATTTGTAGATCATTTAGGGTCACAGATCCGTCAGTCCTGGCAAACATTAACTCTTACTCCAAAAATTGACTCTTTAGCCTTTATCATCTGACCACCTGCACTTGTTCCACAACATTCTCACTGTCTTTCCTCACAAATTTCCTCACAAAAAAAAATATTCACAAATTTGGAGATGTTGCATTAGATGTGCTCATATGGACACAAGATAGTTTGTTTTCAAATGTAATTTAATTTGTCACAGAATAAATGTGGTTTAATTGTGATTAAATGTAAATAAATGGAATTCATCAAAATGAGTGAATTTATAAAATCCCTCAGGATACATATGTATTATTATGATATGGTTTATTTAAGAAATTAATTAAAATGATAAAGTCATTAATTGACAGTCCCATAACTAGGTCAGGAAACAACATTTTTACACCCCCTGCAGGGGAGAAAGAGAAGGAACACAAACTCCTTGTCATTGTGACATTGTGATTCACACCACTGCACGTAATGAAATGTCACCTCTCTATTTAACCCATCACCAAAGCGAACAGTAGGCAGTTTTGGGGAGCTGTGAATGGGGACGGTGCCATGCTCAGTGGACCTCAGTGGTAACTTGGTGGTCTGGGGATTCGAACCAGGGGCCTTGCGGACCCAGGTTCGCTTCCTTAACCATTAGGCCACTGCTAACTGCCCCATTAACATGAGAATTAACATGATCAAAAATAAAACATCACAAATCATAAGTTAGATCATTATATAATATTTATATGTTTACCTCTCCATCCATTGCTCTTACAACCTGATTCAGGTCAAATGGTTGTTGTGCAATTATCTTTGTAATTTTCACCTAAGAAACATGAAATAAAGAAACATCAGGTCAGGTATTGGTTATATTGCTTTTGCGGTACATATTTCTTCAAACCAGAACAGGCCGTGTCTTACACAAAGGTCAGCACTGATCAGGGCAGTGATCTTCAGCTGCATTAAGGGCTCTGTGCTCCATGAGTTGCTGTGGGACATTTTGACACATTCCAACATGGCTTCCATATTGTCATCATATCTTTTTTCCCTGTAGATGAGAAATGTAGACATAAGGGCTACAGAATATGAGTCAGAAACCTCAGCTAAACTGACATCTGAGCTACATTAGGATTTGAGACTGTCTGGAGGTCCTAAGGCTCATGTTATTCTGCGATCGGGAAAAGTCCAAACCTGCTGCTGTCACTGGACCAGGCCAAGATAACAAGGCTGATAGTCCACTGTCGTCTGAATTTTCGCTGTCCAATTCAGACTTAAAGTTGAATTTGCAGGAATGGGACTGAATGAGAAGAGTTAATTTGCAGCAATGCTTTGTTTTCTAAGGTCAGCATTTGGTTTGTCTAAGGTTTAGACCTTAGTTTATATTTACATAGCCCTCAATTACACACATCCTGTTATGGAATCTAAATCTTTAGCACCCTCAGCAGGCTAGGAAGCAAATGTATGCATAGATGTTGTTTCCAAATAGCCTTAACCTTACAAACTTTTCTTCTACACTGTGATTGAATATGGGCCTATGTTTTCGTTACATAAATAAAACCAACCCAATGCTTTCGCCCAGATCCTCTTCAAGTGGAACCGCTAGCATTGGCCTCAGTCCAAGCCTCTTCATCTTCTCTATAGACTCAGAGATCTGCTCCTCGTTTTCTCCAGCTACAAACTGAGAATAGATGGTGGGCCGAACAATGAAGGAAAAAGCCCTTCTCCCGAGAAGAGCACGTGTTACTGTCATCAGCTATAAACAGAAAAAAACATAGGCATGTTTGATAAATAATTATTGTCACATTTATTGACCGTATAATGCATACCCACATATTACATTCCAGGCCTACACGGCGATAAATAATATTCTTAAATGTTACTAATTTCCATCAAAGAGTTTCTATATTCTTTTAATCTTCTTATTTAAATGCAATCTGGCAATGTTATGCTATATTGCCATTCAGATCCTGGTAGTTAACAGTTTTTAAGAGTTTAAGTTTCTTTTTTTTAAAATGTACAGCAGAGTGCTACCAATCAACCGGTCTCTAAACTGAATGTAGTCATATTGCATTCAACTGGTACTGTTCCTTCATATTCCCAAATTACAAACTATACTTAGAAATACAGACACAAAGGGACTTTATTGCTCTATGAAGATCCCCTGTACGCCCTTGTACTGCAATGTCCTACCTTCATGCTGTTGTTGACCAGAGTAGGGAAGGAGCAAAAGCAAAAGACTCCCAGAGCACGTAAGAGCTCAGTCCAACTCTTCACCTTGAAGGCACTGGGGTCCGTGAAGTCCACAGATGTTGACAGAAGATTTGTCTGCCTTCCAACTAACGCTCTAGAAGTTGAAGTTCCTATCATCCTAAGCAGGTGGAAGCGAGGGAGCAGAGGACTTCGTGGATGTATACTTTTCATCATACTTAAAAAAGTATAAAAGTTGCCCCGATTTTTAGCTGCAATTGGAGTGTGAGGATTTACGGTGTTTGCTGAACCTCCACAGTGTGTCAATGACACATAGGTTCAACAGCAAATGAACAATCAGTTGAGTCAGAGAGCTGCCGTACAACAGACGACTTATGTGACAGCTCTGTGACACGGTATATCGTTTGTACTGGAACCTCTGAAGAAAATATAAATATAATCCAAGCTTCAACAGCAAAACAGTCTCAGGATTATCACGAGTCAAGTCCAAATCTATGATATGCAACTGCATATGCAGGCTGCGTGCTGTCACGTCAACTTGTCTTCTAAAAGTGTCAAAGACCACTGACTGAGGGCTCCGTGGTGTATTTTGGGTTATTCAAATTCTTCATCTTTGTCCTTCCCATTGGTTAATAAGTGACACACAGTGTCAACAATTAGGTTAACTGGCAGTACCAGCTCCTCAGTGTTTCATACAGCACAGTTGAAAAAAAAGGACATAAAACTGATGCATTAATTAAATTTTAACTTTTATGTATGACAACAACATTTTCAAAAACTATTAACAAAAGTAAATGTATTTAATCAGCGTTTCGTGCACATTACAATGAGCTACTTTGAATAATGCTACACATAACTAAAGCTCTAAATAACAAAAAAAATTAATTGTCAACAAAAAAATACATGTCCATGAAATGGACTTGATGCAAGATGAGAAAGATGAATATGTTAAGACCAAAATTACAATAAGATTGTAAAATTCTGCTCTCTTACTCTCTTATATTTCCTTATATATAGACAACTAATAACAGTCTCTAATGTTATAATGTTGGTAAAAAAAAAAAAAAAGGTATGATACATTATGAAATTTTATCAAAATTCAAACAAGACTTTAATTTTTTTCTTAGAGCAATGCCCTCGATCCCATATCCAAGTAGGACCCCTGAGGGTGGAGATGTCCATGCTGCTGTTGTCTGTACAGATGCCTGAAAGAAATGGGGAGCGATGAGTGAGGGTCCTGACGCAGTCGCAGTGGATACGATGGAAAGGTTGGGTAGAGGGCCGGAGAACTGGACGAGGAAGTGTAGGCTGGGTCCAGCTGAGGGTGTCGTGATGGGTGATGCAGCATCATCTCTGTATGATAGTGGGCTGCAGTACTGAAGTGGGGGATGGTGCTAATGTCAACTGAAGAGGATGTGGAGTTAAGGGAAGTTGCTGGAGCACATGGTAAGGTCTGAGGGTGGGCAGCAGGTGGAGCAGCAGAGATGACCTGGGGGTAGGAAGAAGACATGGCCAAGCAAGAAGGAGGCTGGAAAGGAGTGTGAGGAAAGGAGGTGGAAGAATGGGTGAAAGTGGAGGAAGGGAAGGCAGTAGGGAGCGAGGGAGGTGGTGCCGGGGGGGCCAGATTTTGGAGGTGGAGTGTAGAGTGGGTGTGTCCAGATGAAATATTTGGAAATGAGAGGCTTTGTACATGTGGAGAAATGGATGTAAAACCGAAGGGTGCTGCTGCGTTCTGAGGAGGAAGAGAAGGTGGCAGAATGGCAGCTGCTGATTGGTTGTTGAGGGGCTGACAAGGAGTCAAAGCAGATATAATGTTTGTGGGAGGGACATTCGGAACGAACAAGGTTGAGTTTTGACCACTGGTTGAATTACTACCACTGGATTGATCCAGCAGCTGCTGATCGGACTCGGCCACCTCTCCATGAGCAGATAGGTGATGTTGGGCAGGGAAGGGAGCCGCTGTAGGAGTGTGAGGGGGAAGCATCTCTGGAAGTGTGTGATAGTGGTCAGCAGGGGAGGTGTTTGAAGAGGAGGACATCAGGGGCTGTGGCGAAGAGGCGTTAGAAGGAGGCGGGGTTGGGAAGGTGAAGGTGGTCTCCTGTAGAGAAGGGGTGACGGAGGAGGAGGAGAGTGTGGGCGAGGAAGCAAGAATGGAGGGGTAATCAATAGGGGAGATGGAAGTTTGAGGGTCGGAGGTATCAATGTTGTCTGGAATTGGCAGAGAGAATGGGGATGACTGATGAGGAGGGGGGACAGGAAAAGAGGAAGGGTAAGAGGAATTGGCCTGAGCATCGGCGAAGGAAGTATATCCTGGTTCAACCAGACTGCTTGATCTGTAATGGATAGAAACAAATAAATAGATATTCAGTTGATGATTTAGTGTCTTTTTCACTCTTGAACTATAGGGTCTAATTTTTTAACTGAAATCAATGATGTGTTGGTTTGTTCTGCTCGCTGTGCGTTTGTTACATTTGTCAACATAACACCTTTTAAATAGAGTTACAGCAAATGGAAACATAACCATGAAATGCAGTAGAGAAAGATCATTGTAGACTAAGGATCTGCTAATTCAGAAGACTGGGTTGTGACCCTCAGGTTGCTCACCCTCATCATCATATTTCTATCTATCTATATTTCTTAAAAGTTAGGACTGTTGGTTCAATTTCATTTTTTGATGTTGTTTAAATGAGTAATACTTATTGTTCAGATTTCTCTGGGTCAACAATAAAATATCATCATTAATGTTCGATAATAGTCAATCTGGTTGATCAATACAAGTCCTCTCATATTCTTCTCAAGGCAACATTTCCAGTATATTTTTAATGTAACTAAAATGATAAAATTCATGATACAACATGCTCTGACACCAGTAGCACACTGGATGACAAGTTTTAACCTTTTTGGTAATTAAAATATCAAATATGAAACAAAAACCTAATCCTGTCATTTCTCCCAATGCTGCAGCTACTGCCACACTAGAGAAAAATGTAAAAAATAGTTGCTATTTATTTGCAATACTTTAATCCCGTGGAGCGCTGGGAGCCAGCCTTGAGCCCCTGCTTGTATTTTACACCCACTAAATTTTTCAACTGATGAATTAAAGATTCATCTAGTGAGTTTAATTATTTTTATAGATGAATTATTTACCAAAGGCCTCTAGGACCACTGCATTTAAACCTCATAACAACGTCCAAGTTTATATTGTGTCTGAAGCTCGTTGCAAAACCTAAGAGTGATATTGTTACAATGTAACAGAGACTTTTTTTAAGAGTGGATCTTTTTTATCTGTGGCCTCAGTGCTCGCCCTGTAGGAGAGCTCCTTTCATTATTTGCCACAATAGTAGGATAAGTTATTCCTGACCTTAGTCTTGTTATAACAAAGAATATCCAGAAAACCTTTTTGCTCAATGCAGATGTTGTTCAAACACAAAATATTTTTAGAACAGTTATAAACGAATATCAGGTACTACAGTATTTGTTTTTTTTTATTATGGCAGGAAAAATCCCTGCTTCTTGTTTCTATTATGCGATTGTGACATTATTAGCCAATAATATTGTTCTTGCAATGTGGAACTTTATATATTGTATGTTTCTTGTGAAGTTGACTGAGACATTTGGGACACATTTAGTAACTTTGTTCATAGTCCTGCTTTAAATATTCCACCTTGAATCAATTGCCTGTATGTCTTAATAAGGAAAACAAAAGAAAATGGCAAAATATTTACCTTTCATTCATATTGTTTGCCTCTTTATTCCCAGATGTTTTCTGTATTTCAGCGGCCATGGAGATGCCAATGTCAGGCATCATCGGGGCCATGAATGCCTGATTGATATCAAGCGTCTGCTCTGAGACCAGTGTGTCTGCATAAGAGGAATTTTCTGCCCTGAACTGAGCGGAGGGATTAGGAAGAGTTGATAAAGAGGTTAAGGCGAGCGCCTGCAGGTCTGTGCTGCTGCTGGTTGGCTGTGACAGGAGGTTGGCAGTGTCGCAGGGATCACAGTTCACTGAGGACACAAAGATGGAGACGTTGTTAAACAACCTGCTTTGACGTGAAATAACATAAGGTCAGTCATTGTTTATAACACTTTCCTATATCCATGTTTGCCACTGTTTACGCCCAAAAATGTGTTAACTACTATGTACTCCACAACACATTTTAGCAACACAGACACAGCATTATCAGAGCTAAAACAAATAACGATTCCCAAAGATGTGACATAATTATACTAATGTAATACATTATAACATGCATACTTTTTATTATATATACAGAATGATTTGCTTGGAATTGTACTGCAGTTACACCTCAATTTCTATATCATGATTTATCATGATTAATCATTAGAGCAATTAATCCGCAACCAAACCAAAGACATAAAATAAACATAGGCAACAATACTTACCAATATCCGTTTCAGACAATGCTGAGATTTTACGTTTTTGTCTAGCATCTCTTTGTCTGTGAAAAAAATAAGACAATTTTAAATCCACCAATATTCTTTGGTACCATCGACTGAGAAAGTGTGTGTGTGTGTTTTACTATTTACTTTTTGCTGTTCATGCCGTCCTCCCTGAAGCCTTTTGCAAAGGGATTAGAGTTGATCTTTAGCTCAGTAGTCTGAAAATAACACAATATTTAAATCAAACATCAGTTCATAGTTACTGCTGCTACTGCACAGAAAACCATTTGTGTTCTTAAAGCAAGTCATGCTGTGATATCTGGAAATGAGAAATATTTTGCGTCTTTAAATCTAAAAAATAAAGGTTGTTTTTGACTGGTGCCTGTGCGAGGCTTTGTCCTTTGAAAGGAATTCGAAAAGATCATTCTGGTACTGGTATATGCATTATTAAGTCTTGTGTGGTTAGACAGAAATTGATTTAAATAGATGCTCAGGTTTGTGAGACTAGTTGCAGAGAAAAGATTGTAACATAACCATGATAACTAATGTAGAATACAAAGGTGTAATACTACCGTGGTACCTTGTTGTTTTGGTAAGCAGTGACTGTGATAAACTGGGTCTCTGGAAATATAAATGTTTGCTGCCCTCCTCCCCAGCAGAGGACATCTCTGGCTTCAACCACATGAACTCTGGGCTGGTATCGATGTAGCGAGTGTAAGATGATCTAGAAAACAAAAAGTTTTGAAATCACAGCAACAGAGACACCACTTAATATGAGACTCTCTACTGGTGACACTTACATGTCCCTGCGAGTCCAACGTGTTGTTGGTGAGCTTGGCGTGGTGAAAGGAGATGGTGCGGGACTGCCAGTGAGAACCAGTTGCAGGAGAGTCTGGGTGAATGAACACACGGTCAGGAAGTCGAGCCTCGGCCCTGCCTACGGCCTGCCAGCCTCCGCCATGAAAACGATAGCGGGAGTTGTCCACTGGAATTATGTCCAGGAGGAGGATGTACCTCAGGGAAGGATTCAGGCCTGACAGCTTCAGTTTGAGCCCAGGGAACATCCGTCTGTAAAGATTAACATTATTAAGAGGAGTTTGAACTATTTTTGTTGATTTCATTGTAAATCCACTTGTATCCATTCGTATAACCTTAGATGAATAACATCTTGAAGTCATGGACAAAGGCTAAAATAAAAAAAAATGCTTTTATGGCTTTCCATGTTTCTTACAAAAGTGTAATAATAATTAAAATTAATAGTATAATTTAGTTTGGCAGCCCAGATTGAAATGCCAACTTGGCCACATCTGGGCCTCAAGTCCTAGATTTCCCAGGTCCACCCTTGGTCTTAAGTCTCTTACCTCCCCTTCTTTGTGATTATCATTTCGGTGCCAACTGAGGTAAATTGTTTCCACAAAGACGAATTCTCCAGCTCCATTTTCACGTCATCTTTAGTGTTTTTTGTGGCAGGCTCATTCATGACGGGAGGGGGCGCCAGCAGCCTTGGTGTCAGGGCTTTGCCTGCAGCGTCACATGTTGGATGGAACGGTGCTGTGTGGCCGCTAACCTCTCGCTCTTAGAAAAAAGAAACGAAATTAACCAAATACGTTAAAGACGTTTTCTTTAACCTCCTAAGGCACAGTCTGTTTTCACATACATTTTTATACCTTTTTTAAAAACTGAAATCTGCGAAGTTTTCCTTCACGGTAAAGTTAAAAAAAAAATAGGAAAACAACACAAGAGCTAGAAAGTGATGTCCAAATATGTGGTCACTAAGCCTAGTGACCTAGGCTATTTTAATCATAATTTTAACATTTCTCACCTCTGTAAAAGCAGTCTCCAATCCTCTGTGGTCCCAGAGTCAGACCCGGAAACATCTCTGTACTCAGCATTTTCTTCACAAAATTTTCCTCTTTACTTTTCCAAATTCTTCATCCCTTTTCACGGCTCTTTTTCAGTCTTACTCCAGATCCTAGAGTGTTGAACTGCACTTCTTTAAACAACTCCCACGTTTCCTTCTTGTTACTGTTTCTCTCTCAATGCTACAACTACATCAAATGTGTTTGGTGGAGACTTTACTCTGCTTTATAGGTGTGTGGGGGACTTCACAATTGCAGCCAAATGTTTCCACACTCCCACCTCATCTTGACACCTTCTCCAACATAAACTATTGCAAACAATTCTGCTGCAAGCTGGAGCAACACTTCAGGAAACTACCATGGCCTTAGTTTTGGCCCTTACATACCAGAATACATACATACATACACACATACATACATACTTACATACAGGCAGGTAGACAGACAGACAGACAGACAGACAGACAGACAGACAGACAGACAGATTGTCCTCAATCACTCCTGTCTCCTTGCTGCTGTTCTGCCTTGTTTCAAGTTACTAAAAAAAAACAAAAACATGTTATCAGGTTGACTCAATGTTTATTATTATTATCATATTATTATTATGGATTCTGATTCAGTAGAATAAGGTTCAAGCAACAGTACAATATTTCAAGCAACATACAGTCATGGAAAAAATGATTAGACCACTCTGCTGTTTTCTTCAATTCCTTGTTCATCTTAATGCCTTGTTCCACTAAAGGTTTATCACCTGGGGGAAACAATGGACACAAAACCATGCAATGACTAAAAGCACTGTATTTGTCAGTACAATGTTATTGCTAGTGATGTAGGAATGGAAGTGATTTTGTCACTGTCAATAAAACTATGCAAAATGGCCAGAAATCAGCTCTGAATGAAGATTAAGTGGAAGCAGACTTTTAAATGGACAAGAAATTAAAGAAAGAGTGGTCTAATAATTTTTTTCCATGACTGTAAGTATAATCAATATTATATTATATTATATTATATAAACAATGCATTATAGCAAATGTTGCTCTTGTCTATTACTTTGTCCACATTAAGGTCATGGTTTATTGCAGACCCCCTGTGGTTGATAGATGGCTTAATGACATGTCTCTTCCTCTCTGCAGTCAACAGTTAGTTTTTCTCTGCAGGGAGTCACATCTAAATAAAGGCAGAGGAAGAAGACACTTTGGTCAATGGCTGCAATTTGGCCACCAAACAAACATAACTATGTGGTCTTTTCCACGTAGTGTCAAATGCTAAAGTTGTATGAATTTAGCAGCCAAAACTAACATTTTGCAAATGAATCTATTAACAAATATAGGAAAAATAATCTCCACAGTGCATATCATGATGTCTGCACTGACATCCAACCATACCAAGTGATTAAACAGTAAAGCCTCACAGCTAAAGATAAAGCAGTAGCTAAGTATGGTTAGGGGTCTAAAAAAATATTAATATATTTCAATATTTTGTTTCAATATGCTGTATTGATGTTTTACAGCACTGTGCATTTCTCTTAAATTGCCATGTCTTTATATACCATTCCCCCCTCCTTAAATAAAAGGGATCTTGGAATCCTTGTATTTAAGGAAGGAGATAGGAAAGCAAATTTCTTGTCATTGTAGCACACACCACATGCACAAGAAAATGCATTTTACCCCAAGAGAACGGTGGGCAGCTTTAAGCACCAAGTAGCATTTAGTGGGGACAATGTCATGCTCAGCGATAACTTGATAGCTGAACGAATTGAACCCAAAACCGTGTTCTCCTGTGTTTATGTCAAAGTGTGACCAATTTTAAATTGATTTTTAATAGAGCGAGAAGGTGAAAAGACATTCTAAACTTTGTGGTCACTCAATGGAGGGCAGATTCTAGATGTTGTTTGATCCAAAAGTCTTATTGTTACAAACTGTTTGACAAATCAGGAAAAAAACCAGCACCTTTGCTGAAATCTGTGTAAACTCCACCTTGGAAACCCAACCTGGTGCCTGCAGGGGGTGTTTCAAAAAAAGAATACTTAGTCCAAAAAGGGTCAAAATGGTACTGTTTCTTGGCTTTATAAGCAGAGGTTAGTGCAACCATGGTGGTCACTATTATACAGTATGTCCCAGGACTTTTTATTATTACACTGTTTGGTAACTCTGCATTACACAAAAGAAGGTGTATGCATATTTTAATCATAGCTTCTAGTGTATCTTTGTGATATATTGCTTAGCACTTCTGGAATGGATGCAAACTGGATTTTATTGCCCAGTACTTGTGTCATGTGTAATGACAATAATGTTGGATTCTATTCTATTCTAAAGTGACGATGGTTTCCCTGTAAATCCAGCCCATTAGCTGATTAGCTGACAGACTAAATTTTAGAACAGAGACATTAGAGCAGAGATTTTGGTTCACGGGACCCATGCCACCTCAAGAGCTGCCAAGTGGACGGCACCAGTGCAAGCTTAACATAATTAACAATAAATAGCAATAAGTCTGAGGTTTTCCTTTGTTTTAGTACAAACATATACAGTTTTTTTATGTATTAATATTCATGGACAATTTGAAAACAAATATTCTCAACAAGAAGTGTAGGCCAGATTGAACTGCCTTAGAGAAACCTCTCTGGCGATCACGCAAACAACAGTAGCAGCTGTATTCAAAACAGCCAGTGTAGCCCTCGTTTTGTTTTGTTGTTGTTGTTGTAGTTGTTGTTTTCTTTCTCCATTTGTAGGGATGTGTGGAATAGGAAGATAAAAGCCGAGAGAGTGAGGGGAAGCCGAGGTGTGAGTCCTCCGCTTGGAGTAAGGTCATTACCTCAACGGCAGCAGCAGCAGGATACGTGTGAAGTCTCTTAACCCTTTTATAGAGTAACAGGTGAAGCTGAAGCTGAGACAAACTGTGACCTTCAACAATCCATAATGAGGACCGTTACAGGTTCTGTTTGTTTATCATTACAACAGTGGAACTGGGCGGGCAACAAGGGCATTTATTATCTACACAAACTTTTACATAAAACTGTTAACTGGTTTGATATGCATGCATGTGAATCCAAAACCGAGGCCGGTCCTTATCGACGGGGAGGAGGTGGGGGTCGTGGAGACCTACAAATACCTTGGGCTGTGGCTGGACAACAGGCTAGACTGGGTACATAACACCATGCAGCTTTACAAGAAAACACAGAGGCTCTACTTCTTGCGGAGACTCAGGTCTTTCAATGTCTGCAAGAAGCTCCTTAAGATGTTTTACCAGTCTGTGGTGGCCAGCATCATTTCTTACGCTGTGGTCTGCTGGGGGAGCAGCACATCTAAGAAGGACCTAACTAGACTGGAAAAGCTGATTAGGAAGTCTAGTTCTGTGGTGGGCACACACCTGGACTCACTGGCGACAATAGCAGAGAAGAGGACTATTGGCAAACTGCTCTCTATCATGGACAATGCCACTCACCCGCTGCACTCTGTCATCATCAAACAGAGGAGTCTGTTCAGTGACAGGCTCCTCCTCCCCAAGAGCAGAACCAACAGACTACCGGTGGGGGGAGCTCATGCAATAACTCCTTACTGTACAGTCCTGTACATATACTGCTATCTTGATTTGAATTGCTACTATATTTTATTATACTATTGTACCTATATTTACACCACCTTATAATATAGCATATTCTATGTCCTTAGTGTGTGTTACTAATGTATCTGTACACCATATGTGCCGCATATCACACAATGCACAGTTATTTTAGCTGTATGTGTAGATATGCATGTGGGTATACATCTGTTTTTTTTATCTTTATATATATATATATATTGTATATGTGTGTGTGTTTGTGTGTATGTGGATACACTCATGTAATGGATTCTTTCAAAAGCAAGCTAAAAACCTTTCTTTTTGATAGTGCCTATAGTGGCCTACAGATCCAGCCGTCGTCCTCATGTGAGGCCTTCAGCTGGACCTTGGGTTCTAGTTATGCTGCTTTAAGTTAAGAACGCCGGGGGTCCCGTGGCGTACTGGTTCCCCTATTACTGTCCTCTATCTCTCTCTCTCCTTCCTTTTCCTTATTTATTTATTTCCTACCACTGTCCCCTATCTCTATCTCCTTCCCTCTCCTTATTTACTCTTCATTAACACCCCTTACCGGGGACCTCACGTCGCCGGAGTCTTTATTCTTTCCCCATACCAACCCACCACCAACCTACAGTCAAGAGTTCTCTAGGACCAGACCCGGAGCAGAGGAACATAAAAGAATGGACCTTATATTTATAATATATTTGGACTTATAATTGGACCTTGATTTTGATTTTATGATTTTTGATTTTTATTTATAATGTATTAGCTGCCAATGTTTTGCCTACCCACCTGTCCATCCTGGGTGAGGATCCCCTCCGCTGTCGATCACCCTGAGGTTTCTTCCTTTTTTCCTGCCTGGGTTTTTGGGAGTTGTTCCTCAGCCGGTGTGAGGGTCTATAAGGACAGGGGGTCATTGTCTGCTTGTATATTTTTTGTGTATTGTATGTAACTGTGGGTAAAGTGCCCTGAGATAGCTGCTGCTATGATTTGGCACTAGAAATAAATATAGTTGAGTTGAGTTGAATGGATAAACATGGGCTTAAGGGGTGTATGTGCATGTGAATAACCAACATACTGTTTGGACATATATGTGCCTATATATGTGTATAGGTGTGTGTATATGCGCAGGCATATGTACATCTGGGTGTGTTTGTATGTAGATATATTGTATATGTACGTGTGTGCGGGTACACACATACACAAAATAATGATGTAAATAGAATACTATTATAACGTTATATTGTCATAATGAAATATGATAACAATAACAATTGAGATTGTGACTCAACAGCATTGACTACCACTTAGGCTACTAACAATACTAGCATTAACCTTCCTACTTTCATGTGTATGCATACTGCTAACCTTACCATCTACTGTTATGGTTGTACATACCTCAACTCCACCCATATTGTTCCTATTGTAATGGTCTTTTTCTGTAATTCTTGTATCTTACTCTTGTTCGTTGCTGTCCTGCTGCTGGAACCGTAATTACGTACGTATCTATCTATCTATCTATCTATCTATCTATCTATCTATCTATCTATCTATCTATTTATCTATCTATTTATCTATCTATCGTAACTCGCCTTCATCACTTCAGCAGTTCGCTTTGCCATGTGGGCAATCCGATTCTGGACAGCAACCAAAGTTATTATGGTTATTGTTGCTTTATCATTGCTTGAATATTATCATAATTTGTGGACGTGCTTGTTTTACTTGTTCTATGAAGACAAACCACAGATTCTCAATTGGATAAGGATCTCAGGCGGTTCCTTGCCATGAATCCAAAAAATATATTTTATGATCTTTGAGCCCTTTCTGCCCTGAGGCATGGTCCTTGCCAGGGTGCTCCTGGATCACTGAGACGAGTTGCTCTTGGAGGATGTTTTTTTACCATTCCCTTTACATGGCAGTGTTTTTGGGCAGGATTATGAGTGAGCCAACTCTTTAAGATAAAAAACAACTGATATGGATGGTCTCAATGAGGTCTCAGTCAGCAATGATTGCTGGCTTATTTAGAATGTGAGGCATTGAAAATGATCAATAAATTAGATTTAAACCTGTATCATCCAAATAGATACATAATAACTCTACTCATGTTTAGATCTATATTGACTTTTTGTAGTTTATACAACATTTACATTTTGTTCCATGCTGCACTGCTGCTAGATCCTCCATTTACTAAGAAATACTCATGAGGGATGAATAAAGTTCTTTCTAAATCTAGACACCAAAGTAATAGCACAGAATCAAGCTAATACAAGACAGTTTATTTATTATTTCTGTCGGGACATTAATTTATCCAAATTGTTCCATAGCATTAAATGCATCATTGTCCATTGTTTTTATCTAAGCACTCAGACCACCTCCAATGGGTCTCTGTCAGACTTAGACAGAACCACTTCCACTGCGTCTGAAAGACGTAAGAGCAACCTCTCCTTGAACACTGCCAGAAAACCACGTTCACTGTTGCTGTGCTCACTGAGAATCACACTTGTTCCTTTCTCTACGGCGTCCAGGACCTCATGGTGGGACATCTCACCTAGAACAAAGGATCCTGCACTAAACAACTGGTTTCAACTCAAGCAAAACAGTTGCCACAGCCAGTGGTTGTGTTCAAGAACTAGGAGATTGAGCTTGATAGTGTACCTGTAATGTAGAGGTCTGCCTCTACACCACACAGAACTGAAGCTCCTGATCCAGCACACACAGCCACAGTACTCACAAAGGAATCTGAAATGTGTCCAGAAAAAAAGAATAGTTTAAACTTTTTCATCATGTATATATACTGTATTCTTATACACATCTTATATATGTGTATAGGTGTGTGTATATGCGCAGGCATATGTACATCTGGGTGTGTTTGTATGTAGATATATTGTATATGTA
>JAFBJS010000104.1:35202-52579 GCA_016785265.1 Paraplagusia blochii
ATAGAATTTACAGTAAGTTGTTCACCAAAAACTGATCCAAGCTTTTAATAAAACAACAGCAAAATTATATTTCTAGTGTTTTCGGTGAGTGATCTTTCTTTCAGGCTCTACCTTTATCATACTTACTCTTACAATTGCTACACTGCAACAACTATTATTGTTTCTTTCTCTACACGATTGTTTAATTGTCCAATACCTAATGTTCTTCCATATCCCAAAGCCAGGCGAAGATGATTCAATCCCAGGTGAGACTTCATTTTCTCAATGGCATTTGCCAAAGTTACAGGCTGGTCCAGAATGCTGAGTCGACCTTGGCCATGGCCCAAGAG
This sequence comes from Paraplagusia blochii, assembly GCA_016785265.1. Lineage (NCBI taxonomy): Eukaryota > Metazoa > Chordata > Actinopteri > Pleuronectiformes > Cynoglossidae > Paraplagusia > Paraplagusia blochii. The sequence goes on from JAFBJS010000104.1 coordinate 35,532, forward strand.
TGGGGGCTGCAGGGAGAGATGTGATTATTAGAGTGGTTAAAATTATAAAACATTTTGTGAATGTGGAACTTACTGCACCTTCTCTAACTTTAGGATGTTGAAGGTCTGGCTAGAAGTGTTGTGTTTCAAAAGAGTCTGGACAATAGGAGTCAACACCAAGTCACTGCAGGTCAGACTCACAAGGATCCCACTGTTGTCTACACTGTTTAAAAGTGAAAATATAAACAATAAATGTTTTTTTTTTACTCATAACCTTGTCATATTTGGCTACTATTGTTTTATTCTGTTATTCTATAATGATGCCACAGCGAATCATTGTTTTCCATCCCCCAGTGTCCTCTGTTTCTTCTACTCCAACTACCTTCATGTCCATGTCCCTCACTGCAGACATCAATCATCTCTTTTGCCTTTCTTTTTGTGTCCAACCTTGGTGGCTCCATTTCTAAGATCATTCTACCAATGTATCCACTGTCCCCCCTCTGAAAATGGAGGGATTCCTGAACTCTTGATGTAGCTTCTTTAGCTTTTTCTCTCAACCTTCCTGTCTGTGTTGTCCATCTAAAAACCTCATTCCTAATCCTGTCTATCGATGTCACTCCTAAAGTGAATCTCAGCATCTTTAACTCTGCCACCACAATCTTTGTCTCCTGTCTTCTGACAATTCTCTTCCACATTCTCTACTGCTCTGAACAGTTGATCCTAAGTACCATAACACCTGCACCTTCACCACCTCCTCTGCTTCATTCCCCTTCTCTCCAGTGCAAGCATGCACCTCTCTAGGTTCTCTTCTAGTTGGTCATTTGCAAACATCCTAGTCCAGTCTGTCTGACCTCATCTATCAATCTGTCCATCACCAAATACACAAAAAAAGGCTCAGGGCTGATCCTTGATGCAGTATACCAGTGGTGGGCCGTCAGGGCCAGCAAGGCCTTCTCTGCTGGCCTAAACAAACTCAGAAAAACACATTTATTCATAAATATGTTTAAATAAAATGTTATTATTTCTCATTATTAAGACAATGTAATGAGTTTTTACATTTCAAAAGTTTGATAAAAACTTATTTCCAATCATCTGAACTAGGAGATTTGCTAGCTAGAGACAGATTGTGGATTGTGTCATATTTTTGGGTAAACAAGAACTTTCACTTCGGGGACACGATGTCCCCAGTCCTTAAATAGAGGTAACTACGTGGAACTTCTTTCTTTCCTTCCTTACTGAGTACGACCCAGACCTGCAGTACCACCTGTCCACTATCAGAGTGTTTACTGGGACATCAGGAAAAATCAAAAATTACCTAATTTATGCTATCGCTGTGATGATGTGAGACGAAATAGAAGCGGAGATGAAAAGTGCCCCTATTGTCGGCGTGATGGTTAATGAATATGTGGGGTTATGTGACGCCCGTTGCAGTCCAGGAGCGTTTTGTGAAATTTGTGGATGTAACCAGTGGTAGTAGAGCTGATGACCTTGCCATTCTTATTTTTAATCTTCTTGAGGAATATAAATATTCTCTGGACAAAGTTGCGGCGCAGTGTTATGATGGCGCAGCGGTGATCTGGACTTGACGTAGTGCAAAGTAAAGTGAAGGAGAAGGCACCCATGGCCCTACTCGCTCACTGTTATCCACATCGCCTAAATTTAGTGTTAACTCAAGGGGCTTCAAAACTTAAAGAGTGCAAGGTTTTGGTTCCCCCAATCTAAATGGGCTTGCTGCGTTCCTTCTAGATCTCTGAACCGCTCGCAGCTCTTGGATGAAATCTTCAAGCGGCGTCTCCCTCACGCTGCTCCAACACTATGGCAATATACGTCTCAACTAGTGAATGCAGTCTTTGAGAAGCAAACTGCGCTAAATGAGTTATTTGATCATACATTAGGACAACACGAAAAGTATGATGAAGACATTGTCCATCCATTTAGATGGATTTAATGCATGTCTAAAGGATTTTGATTTTTGTTTTTTGCTTAACGACGCGGTGCAGCACCACAAGATCTGCGCGCACACTATCAAAAACTACACTACATTATTCTGACGATATTCTTTCCCAGATACGGAATCGATTTTTATTCTGTAATGTATGGTATGGCTGATTTGAAGGGAGTGTTTTAAATGTCGCTACGCCGGCACCTAGTGGAGAGGAAACAGATCGTCAACGACTTGGCCACCGGCACAATTAAAGAATAAATGATTTTAAATATTCTGGAAATTAAGTGTTGCTTGATGAACCTGTATTAAGGCTGATATAATATACATGTGTGAATTCTGGTGTCATAATGATGTTATAAGGCGTATTAATTTGACGTCACAAAACAATGACGTCACTGAATGCCTGCAGTTGAAATGCACGGCCTGCCACTGCAGTAAGCTGGTAATTTTCCCCTTCACAATCACGTCTTATTTGTCTGCTATTGTTTTATTGTGGCATTTCTTATAAATCTAGACGTATCATAAAACCTCGAAATCTTTTTTAGTGTTTTCACCATAATACTTTTTCAAATACTTGATTTGAACATTAGCCCCTGTAAGATCTGTGTAGTAATATATTTCCTTAAGGTCCTCAACTTAACATTTTGTACAATGCGATCCCATTTACTGAAATAGCATGGAGAGGCAACCATTTTCTAAGGCATAAAACACAAAGCCAAAAGTTGACCAATGGTCCTAGTCCATTAATGAGCAAATAATGTGGACATAAAGTATATATGAAAAAAAACCTGTTTGTCAAAGGCTCCAGTGCTTCTCCCTCAGCACACGCTCTCAGTTCTTCCATCACTGTGCTCAATTCTGCTATGCTTTTGACAGAGAACTCTAGCTTATGCCTGAGGGGGGCTCCACTGAGTGCTTGATTCAGCACAGACACCTGGCCCCTACCTGGAAAAAACAAATGGATACCAGATATGAAAAAAAAATGTCAAATAATACTCAATACTCAAAAGAACTTTACACTCGAAAGGACCATGACTTACCCAGTCCTTCTATCAGCCAGTCATTTAGTCCCCCTTTAACACTGTCCCATGAAGTGTGTGGGGAGAAGATTGCTATGCCAGCCTCCACTGCCTGCAATGCTAATCGTTGCTTCCAATCTTTTTGAATTAGACGCTTCATTGGCCGAAACAAAGGTGGGTGATATGATATTATGAGGTCACAATTCACAGCCTTTGCTTCGGCCATAACAGCTTGCGTGAGGTCATTGGTTAAGAGTATGGTTTTAATGAGTCGAACTTTGCAGGGTTCAACCAACAGGCCAACATTGTCCCATGACTCTGCGAGTGACAGGGGGGCAAGCTGCTCCAGAATCTGCAACACCTCTTTAAGCTCCATCGGGCCACAGCAGTTGGTGGAATAAGACAAGGCAAATGGTTGATTAAAGGGAAATGAGGCAATTTTGTTTGGTAAGAGAATGGGACTCTTACAAGGTGATGTTACGGATAGCAGGCTGGATAGAAGTGTAGATGCAGAACAGAAAGCAGGGAGGTGTCTTATGCACCTTTGGGATAGAAATGTCGAAGTGAGCTTTTTATATACTGACAACATCAGTGGCGACCTGTGTCAATGAAAGAAAACAATGGCAGGGATAAGCCAGTAATCAAACCACATTTGTTAAAATGATCAAACTCTAATTCAAATATCAATGCTTGAATCATCTGCTTTATAAAACTTTAAAAACTTTGCATACATCCTCAATGCTGAAGCTTAAGGTTCACCAATGGCCATTTAAAAAGATATAAACAATATAAATATTACTTAGTTTTCTTATAATTATACTTTAACAATATTGTTATTCTAAATGACTTCTTAATAAATAAAAAAATAAGGCTACATAGCTTGAAGGAAGAAGGGCAGCTTGTAGTAAAGTAGCTGCTTTGTATATTGGGATTGTTAGTTTGTTGTTCTTTGTTATGAGACGTTAGAAATACACACATCTATGTGCAAGATTAAATGACAAAAATGCTTTTATAATTCAAAGTGCTCCCGACGTCCCTTTACCCTCGCGCCCCTACATAATAAGATATGTAGGAGTAGTTTTGGATTAACGCATTTATAACATGTTTATCATCTGGTTGGTTTTACACAAATTGGATGCACATTTAATAAAACTTTAGCTGCAGGCTTTCATACAGTGGTCAAACTTTCCATCTGACTTCTACTAAATCATTTTGGAAAAAGGTAAAATCCTTAGGAAAACACCTGAACCAACTACCTAATGAGGTATTTTACAATTCCAATACAAGCTAACTGCATCAAACTGCTCATTTTCTACACTGCTGAAAACAGTTAAAAATCAACGCATATTTCTATGTGATACTTTAAATAGTCATCGGTACAGAGGGATGGTCTTTCTCTGTTTCACGACCCAGTTTGACCTAAAAAACGTGGGCTAACATAATATCGATTTGTGCATTATTCCACATACAGTATTAGCTCCGGTGGAAGCTAACCTGTTATCTCGGCATTGGTTATTCATTGCGTATATGACGAGATTTGGGCGTTTTCCGTTAGTATGTATAATGATAGAGACAGCTTTCAGTTTTATTAACACAAGAAGAACGACCTCCTTGCACCTACACTGTACCTGCAGAGAAATGCGAGTGCATTCGCAAATGATACATAGAAACATACATCTATGTAATGCAGTGTAGCGATAAACGTATCATTTTTATAATGATATGTACTTGGGCACGGCGTTTTGATTATTTAACAATGTCAATAAAGACAAAAAGTGCAGGCGAAAAAGCAAGACAGACATGTTACACTTACGGGAAGACAACATCCGGACAACATCCGTTTCCGGTTTCCTCTCCGAAGGCTGACACTTTGAAAAAGTCTGGAAAAGCCTGTAAAAAGGCACAAACCTTGAAAAAGGTAATATTAAACAAAAAAAAACATAGACATTATACCGTGATTTGAAAAATTATAAAAAATATAGAAAATATCTGTATATTATATTTGTGTGTGTGTGTGTGTGTGTTTCTTTCTATGTTTTTGAGGCAGTTTCCAAAGCTTTAGAAACCAAATCAAACTCTTTATTTCCATCTGGCTAACTGCTCATATGTAATATTATTTAGAATAATCTTCATCTTGACAGATGAATAAAAATAGGAAAAGCCAAGAGCCAGAGCTTTTTCATTCCTTCCATGGAGGTTTAATAAGAGCCTGTAAACCTCTATGTTGAGATGTCTATCTTCCATGATGTGAACTCCAAAAGGTCTCTAGGTTTGCACAGAGGGCCCAGAAGTTGCAACACAACAAAGGTAACGAAAGAGAAAAACTTCCAGATCCTCCAGGCCAGACAGAAAACCACAGATGACTCCACTCAGATCAACAGGAACCTGAACCCTCCACAACAGTTCTCCCAGGAGAATTGGGTGAAAAACGAATCTGACAGATGTCTCACCCAGCCAGAAAAGGATGTTTTGGCTAAAGCCCGGAATTTTGCAGTCACAGACCATGGAAACAACAAAAGCCTTCGAACAGTTAACATTTAAACATCAAATAGGAACGCTACAATATCATTCAAATATTAGTGCCAACCTGCATTGTATATTAAATTATTGCTATTTTAGGCTTACAATTAGTGATAAGTACAATTAGCTTACAATTAGTTTACAATTAGTGACCTAGTGCAAGGCAATAGGCTCAGCCACCTGCGCTGTCGTGGGCGACATCTGCTGCATTAATATCGCAGGTTTGTTTGTAAATCGTCTCTTGAAAAACTGGCCAATCATTATAGCCTATATAATATTTTTACACAACTCCAATTTAAAAGCGAAGCAAACTATTTCATGATCATTTCTTAATACTTTAAGCATGTATCCCAAAACTAAGTTCATGATTGTAGGCCGGAGCGGCTGCAAAAAAGAGATAAAAAAACACAAGACCCTTTGCCATCCACATTACGGTATGACAACAAATAGATGCACGTCACTTTTTTTCCTCCCAATTTTTGCCGGGTGCCGTCTTCACATTTCCCGATTCCCGGGAAATAGTTCTGATCGCATTTCCCGAGAATCCCGGATCCTGAGATTAAGCTCGCACTGGCCCACATCCCCACCGTTGACCTCATCACAGCCAGAGAGACAGCCATCCGAAACAATAGGATGAGCGCCACAAAATCCGAACAGCTTAGATCAAAAGTCACTGCTGCCCTCTCCAATGCCAAGCCTCCTTTTTCAAACCTGACGCTACAAATCCATAAAAAGGGAGCTCCACTTAGCCCAATCATCAGCAGCCTCAACTCAGTCACTTACAACATTGCGAAGCATCTGACCTCCATTCTAGCACCTCTGGTTGGAAATACACCACACCACATTAACAAGGTAAGCAACTTAAAATTGGACGCTGATTAGACCATGGTTTTCTTATGATGTCATGGCACTTTTTACATGCATCCCCACCACTGAAGCAGTAGCGACTGTGAGGATATGTCTTTTGCAAGACCGCACACTGTCAGAAAGGACCAAATTGACAGTAGACCACATCTGCACACTTCTAGATTTCTGCCTCACCATTACATATTTGAGTTTAATAATTGATTTTACAGACAAAAACATGGTTGTGCTATTGGCTCCCCGGTGTCTCCAATAGTGGCAAACCTCTAAATGGAGAATGTGGAAAAGCAGGTTCTGCTCTCATACAGGGGAGCAGCAGCTCCAAGTCACTGGCTTTGCTATGTAGATGCCACCTGGGTCAAAATCCAGGAGATTGGCAGCTTCCCTGACCACATCACCATCACCAGTAGACAAAAACATCAAGTTCACCAGAGAAGATGTTAAGGACAACAGCCTTGCCTTTTTGGACTCCATCCAAGACACCATCCCCACTACAAATAGAGGTAAGTTAAGGGAACAAGCACATGTCAAGACATCCCTTGAACTGTTGTTGTCCCAAATGGGCCTTTTTAAAAACCACTAGGAAAAGGCCTACAGAGAGGGAAGACAACAAGCAGGGTAATGTCATCATTCTATATGTCGCAATTTTTAATCAGCATCATATCTGTGTACATTTCAAACCAGTCAACACCCTGAGACCCTTTTTCATCCCAAAGACAAGTTTCCAAGACACAAGCTGGACAATGTGGTTTATGCCATTCAGTGCAGCGAAGAGTGTGCGGACCTCTAAATTGGGGAGACCAAGCAGCCACTATACAGGCGCATTGCTCAACATAGAAGGGTTAACACCTCAGGTCAGGACTCAGCTGTCCACTTAAGGACCCTTTTGAGGACCAAGAGGTTCAAATCTTGGCCAACCTGGAAAACCATCCCTCAACAGAGGTGGTTGTTTAAGATACAACCTTTCACACACTTACAAAGCTCTTTTGGGAACAATACCCAAAAGATTACACTCTCAACAACCAGTTTCTCATATCAACAAGAGGTGTGACCCAAACTCTCTGACAATGATGGCAACAACTCATCAATTCCCACCAAACGACGGGTATCACACACAGGTAACCCCAGGTCCACCCAACAGGAGGGATCTAAAACACCCCTTCTAACCCAGAGGATATAAATTCTGTTACTCCCCACTAACTGTTAGATCTGAAGAAGCCTCTTGGATGAGACGGCAAATGCTTTCAAAAAAACTGAAGGTCCAGTTGTCTAACTTAACTCTTTAACCTTGACCATGATCTGGATGACATTATTGATGTTGAAAGATAATTGCAGAGGGTCAGAATCATTGACAGCTGTCTACTGGCTTTATTTTAGAATGGAGTCAAAGACTAACAGACAGGAAGAGAGAGAGAGAGATTATGGTGGATTAATACAATAACTTCAATGCTGGATGTTAGAGGGATCAACAAGGGATCAGGGAAAGGAGAGGCCAGAGTGTGTTACATAATTTGTTTTTAGCCTAGTGTTATCGATTCTGGTTTTGTAATATGGTTTTGCATAAAACTGCACATATAAATCAATAACTTGGACTTTTCTGTTGATATTTTTTCTTACTTGCTTACATGTACTATATCAAATAAATAAACATGTTTTAGGTATATTGAAAAAAATAAGTTTATAAACTAATCTACCGATTATGTAAGACAAAAGAATAAATAAACAGATGTCTCAAGTGTGTGTCTCAATCCACAGTTACAAGGATGTTAAGAATGATATAAGATAAGAAAATAGATGGATGGACAATACATATGAATGCAGACATTATAATATAGGGATGTGGAGTAAAAATGTGCAGGAAAAACGTGCAGGACGCCAAATGAAGTCGCTACGTAAAGCTCAGAACCAAGTCACCAACAGGTCCTTAATGTTATGACAGGGTTACTGATCCTCATCCAATAAATAAACCTGATTATCATTTTATAGGAAATGGCCATAAACACACTAAGCACTGGTTCTTTCTCCTGCTACAGACTGGGGTTTGCTGCAGCATACCTGGCAGCTGGGCAACACAAGACCTATAGACATGGGGACGGATGCCCTCGGAGGCTGCAGTCATGCCCTGATTAAGCCGTTCCAGCTGCTTTTAACTTGGCCAGCTGTCACAATTATTTGAAAGGGGTTGTTAATCCTGAGGAAAAAACTGGGGGACTGCCATCAGCATTTCAGAAGTAGGACTATAACGTCAATGTTGTAAACCTCTGCCAGTGTTGTCTCGTAACAAATAAATAAATATTTTTCACTAATTGGACCTTTCTATCCGGCTCAATGGCGAGCCACTTCACTTAAACATATTGAAATTGTTACATTAGCGCTTCCCCTCCATCTGTTAGTGTGTCGAACTATATTTATGTCCAGAGATGTACACTTCACTGTACATCTGGATTTAAAGGGTTTAAAATCTTTATGATTTAGAACCAAAATACCAACAAATGACTGAGTTAATTTATCATAAGAAAAGACATTCTTTATGTTTCTTTATATTTCTTGCTAAAATATAGTAATCTGCTGCATGTGTAGAGTTGTTTTAGGAACACCTCTTTTTTTATTTCTTTACACTGCAAAAAATTTGCTGGGAACAGTCAAGGCTATAGTCCAATTTATAAATCTAAAAGGAAAAACAAATGTACAAACAAAGGCAAAGAAGAGACATTTGTCTAAGGAGGAGCTGTACCCACACGATTATACAAAAGGAATCAAGAAGTTTTATTCTTCACAAAAGTAGTGTAACCCAAAAAGTGAGATTTTAGTACAGGAAAAGTAAAAGGTTGGTTGACACAGTGGTTGGTACAGTGGTGGAAAAACGTTTTTCAAACACCCCCGATTATTTTTAAATTACTGTTTGCAAAAAAAAATAATAACACTGCATACTTGATAGCTGTCAGTATTGTCAGTAGCCAACAAATAATAAGTTGTTCAAATCTGGACAAAAAAAAATCTTCACCACCATTAAATACATTTTTAGTTGATCTACCTTTAGAGCCAAGTATGGGTATCCAAAGCCCTTTTTCTAAAACTGTAGAAAATCTAGAGGAAATAAATAAACAAAGATACAGTAAAAGGAGGTGGCCAGAGGTCAGGGGGGAATACTTTCTACAATATATTAATATTTTTTCATCTAATTATCTTGTTGTGGGTTTCAGCAGTCTCAACCAATATGCTCAAACACCTAAGTGGAAACCTGGCATAGAACTCGAAATATTTCGGACTTGTGTCTGCTTCCTTGGCCACTGCCGTCCAATTAACATTACTCATGAACTTTTAAATCCTGAAAGAGGAGGCCTATTTTTTGGAGGCAATCACAAAGAACATCAGGTATTTGGTTACATTTACTTCAGTTACATTACAGCTGAATGTCGCACTGTTCTTACACTGAAGTCTATCATAACTAAAGGAAGAAAAGCTCCTCAAAACCTTAATTTGTATCAGTAAACCGTAAGCTCAAGCTCTTTTTTAACTGTTTACATAGACTGCAAAAAAATTATTTGACTCCAAAAACTTAAAAGTTTATAAATACCATGTCGGATTTTCACTTTGTTCTCTGTCACACAAACAATTTCAGATATCAACATCAAAATTCACCTCATACAAGAAGCCAAATCTCATCAGAATATTTAAGCAAACAATAGTACTCCTGGACAATAGTCTCCTGACACTCATTAGAGTAAATTCACAGTGAAAAAGTTAGGTCTATAGTAGGGATGTCTGATATATCAGTACAACGATAAATATCGTGCCAATATCAGCATAATTTTTAATATCAGTCTCAGGACACTGGACTTACTCATGAGGGACTGAGTCAGTACTACTGACACTCTGACCAGCACGTGATTGATTGAGTAATTTAAAGAGACAACCACATTGATCGATGCTACAGTTAATGTCCATGGTCTGGAGTTTTTGTGGCTACAAAACTGTAATTCCTAATGAATGCAAGGAGTTGGTCATGTGAGGGTGGGGGGTAAAATTTTAACACTTTATTAAGACGCATTTTTATGCAGTGAAGTAAAGAAAAGCAACAAAGAATGGACTCAGTGAAATAACGACAGCAGCAGCTGCAGAGTGTCAGTGATCATATGTTGAGATGTTTTTTTTTTTTACGTTCGTAAAATGTCCCCTTGTCCTCTTTACTTTAATCCATTACAATACATTTAGCGACTTTGTCTTAAAGCCATGCTCTCCATTGAGATGGTATTTTATGCTCTGGCTGCTTTGTGAAAGTAAAATTCATTCCAGCAGTGTGTGCAAATACCAAATGTTTATCAACTATACATTAGATCAACAATAATTTGATAAATGGACATGTATGAGAACAACAGTGGTGAGGTGTGCTGTTGGAATGACAGAAAACATTAAGTTGGAGGTGGGACTGCAACAAGGATCACCCCTGAGCCCCTTCTTGTTTGCTTTAGTGAAGGACAGATTGACAGATGAGGCCAGACTGGAGTCTCCATGGACAAAGATGTTTGCTGACGACATTGTGCTTTGCAGTGAGAGTAGGCTACAACTAGTAGAGAACACAGAGAGGTGGAGGTTTGCACTGGAGAGAAGAGGAATGAAGGTCAGTCATAACAAGACAGAGTAAATGTGTGTGAATGAGGTTACAAGGAGCAGAGGTGGTGAAGGTGCAGGTGCAGGTACATTAAGATGATCAGAGCAGTGGAGACTGTAGAAGAGAGGTGAAGAATAGAGTAAAGGCAGGGTAAAACAGCTGGAGAAAAGTGCCAGGAGTGAAAAAACAGTGTCAGCTTTACAAAATGAAATGTGGCTCCTCAACAACTTCAACTGCCAACACCAGAAGACAAGCCTCTTCTGATGACAGTGTCTCATTCAATGTTCAGATCTAAAGGTGGCAGGAGTTTAAAATGCTGAGATTCTCTTTGGGAGTGACTAGGATGGACAGGATCAGGAAAGCGGTCATTAGAGGGATGACACAGACAGGAGAGAAGCCAAGTCTAGAGAAGCCAAACTGAGATTTGGACATGTTCAGAGGACAGATGCAAAGGTTGATTTGCTCTGGCAACCCCTGAATAATGGACAAGCCAAAAGGAAAAAATGAAGATATGTATTGGGTATCAGTTATATAAAACATCGAGTCCAAGTAAGCATCATAGATAGATAGAACTTTATTAATCCCTCGGGAAATTACAGAATTGTGAGCTATTGCGATGGCTGGGAATCAAACCCAGGTCAACTGCTTGGAAGGCAACTCTGCTAACCACAATACCACCATCGCTGCAACTATTACTATTACTATTGTGTGCATCTTTCTTCTCTAATGTTTAAATTGATTTATTTTGTTATATAATTTATAACTAAATAAATATACTTAAATTACAACTAGTATTTCCAAAATATGAAAATTATTTTTAAAACAGTGTCTTTTAATGCAGAAATCTTAGTCTCCAAGTTTTGATGAATTGGTTGCCTCAATAGAGAACTGGTTACCACGTATTATGCAGTATAGGCTTGTTGAGTGGAAACAACTGACAATAATCCCACATTTCATGTAGAACTTCTGGAATTCTGTTGCTGGAAATGAGTTACATGCAGCTTTGTCTTTTTTTAATGAATTAGGCTCATATTAAGCTTTTGTGCCTCACTTACTATCTTACCCTGTGCAAAGAAACGTTCCAAACACATTTATGATGTGGCTAAGTCAAGCATCTTATATTTAGTGTGAGACATAGACAGATGTAACAAAGAGAATCTGTTTTGTCAAATAAAACATTGTTCAGAATGAGTTAATAAATGAAATGAAATTATCTAAGTTATGCATCTTTTTCTCTGTGGCCCAGTACCAGTTGGCACATAGACCATTTCCATTCTGCAGTGAAATGTTTAAGACTGGTGTTCTAAGCAATCCACTTTCCAAACTGTTTTCAAAATTGCTGGGGTACGTCCAGGACACTTCATCATTCACTGACGGGACATCATTCCCACGAACTCTGTGTGGATAACAAAAGTTTGATCAGCTGTTAAAATCAGGTATTATAAGCTAATAAAGATCTGTATTTGTCAACACCTTTTGTACCTTCAAAATCCACTGTGCCATCTCCATTGTCATCGGCTTCCTTTACTATGGAGTCTATTTCCATGCGAGTCATGTGCTCACCCATCAGCTTTGTCATAGTTAACCGCAGCTCCTCTGTCGTGATCTTGCCATCTCCATCCATGTCAAACTTCATACACAAACAAGAAAACAAAACATAAAATGTATAGTCCTTTTAGCCCACCTAAAGAGGATCTGTAATTACTCACTTTGATATCAACAGAGACATCACAGTCTACTTAATAAGCACACCTGAGCTGAGATATAAAATTTGACTCACATTGTTATATGGTCCTACATAGCTATTGAATGATCTAAATTATATATGTCTACTAAAAAGTATGTACAGGTTGCTTTTTGAGATTCCAAAACCTTTAGGGTCTGAGTTATAGACTCACCTCCCTGAAGGCATCTTTAAGCTCCTTCATACCAATCATTCCTGCTGTTTCCTCAAGAAGCTTTGGAGTCATTAGTTCCACAAAGTCCTCAAAGTCAACACTGCCACCAACTACGGTTAAAAAACAGAATCAATGATCAAAACATGACGCAGTCAAGGTCAATATCACCCATAATTCCACTGTTATATACACTAGCTCCAGTGAAGACCTACGGTTCATGTTGATTTTCTGGCTAAGTTCAATCAGCTCCATCTCCGTGGGCATGTAACCCATGGTCCTCATTAAATTCCCCAGGTCCTTACAGTTGATGAGTCCATCTTTGTCTTTATCAAACTCATTAAATGCATCACGCAACTCTGTATGAAAACAGTCAAAGATAGAATCAGTTTATCAAACGGTATAATTTCACTGCTCTCAACAGAGACATTAGCATACACTACATTAATATAAATGTGTTCTTTATTTTACAATATGTATTTATTGGTAAAAAGTTTGTAAAACATAGTATTCAATTTTAATAGTAAGGAAACATACCGTCGATCTCATCATCAGACAGCTCTCTGGGCTGCATTGTAATGGTAAAAAAGCTGGTTAATACATGTGATAAATCAACATTTAAGAATTCAACAATTTTTGTTATTAGACAAAAATTGCACGAAGTTATGATATGAATTACCAGACTAGAATTGAATAATATACAAGCTTAATAAAAAGAATAACAGTAAAATAATAAATAAAATGTGGACGAATACAGATAAAATTTCAACAGCAGAAACAAGAGCAGCTCAAGTGCTGTTGTGATTGTGCAAAAATGATAAACTGGTTTATATCATATTGTACTGGAAATGTGCGATGGTCTTTTTATTAGTTATTTGAATTCCACCTAAAATATCTCATAAGAAAGACACTTTGTATTTTGAACTATGGGCTTAGGACAGATTTGGTTGTTAATTCAATTCATCAGTGATTTAGTGAAATTAAATGGCACGGCATGAATGAGAATGAGATTAAGCATCAATATGTTCTAATGTGTTTTAATCAAGCTTTTCTCCTTGCGGGGGCGGGGTGTCACGATTTAAAATAATTATTGACATGAAACCAGTACACAACTTAAAATTGCACATGAACAAAAGTCGCCCCATAAGTTAACTGCCTCATGAACACTTTGTGAAACTTCCACTGGACATTATGAGATGTGAGTGACAAAAAATGGACATTAAACCACATGTTTATCTAATCATAGATAATTGTCAAACAAGATCATGATTTTTAAGAATCTCACATGTTATCTGTTATCAATTCATCATAAGTAACGGTACCAAATCATTCATGAAAGTTTTACAACATAACTGCTTTACTTACAGTGTGCTTTCCTCCTCGCAAGAAAATGCATGCAGCTTTGAAACTCATTTCTGCAAAAAAGAAATACAAACAATAAGAAACAAGACTCTTCACAGTTAGATTTTGCTTTTGTTTTTATACAAAATATATGTAATAAACAAAACTGAATTATAAAACAAGTTCAGATTTTGTAAATGAGGACTACGCATGTCAAAAATACTGCTTAGTGATGATACATTGAGATATTTTGAACATTTTAAAGAAAACGGCAAAAAGTATGCAAAAAAGTTTTTTGAACAATATAATGATCCAAATCCAGACAATAAAGTTTTGAAAAATTACCGTGCTGCAATAAAAGCATTGCTGCACGGTTGTGGACGTATTTCCTTACTGTATCTGATTTCTGTGAGTCAACCCCTAGCATCATAAGTATCCTCCGTCAGTCGACTGCAGCTCCCCGCCTTTCTTTTTCTTCCTTAATCACTTGCTCAGTGTCAGTGTTGACCCTGCAGTGCCAGGTCCAGAGGTTGCTATTCTATGAGGGGAGGTGTAGCTGCACAACAGGGTTTATAAGCTGGTAGGGAGGAGTCTGTGGTGCTTACAACAGATTCACGCTAACAATACTGGAGCCGACCTCACTGTGAATGCCCAAACAGACATGTGAACCCTGAGTTAATAGAAGAAATGGAAGGCTATCAGTTTTCAGGTCAAGGGACCCAGGTGCTGGTTTACATTTCCTTTCAGTGTCTCTTTTATGATATTGGTTTGGTCTGACTCGATGTACATTCAACACTACATATCCACAAGACTGTTTACATTATTTACACTCCTTACAGCCCAGTGTGGAAAGAAACCATCACAACTGTTGTTGTTGTGTGTGTATATGTATATATATATATATATATATATATACATGCCTTTTTCGGATTAAAGATTATTTGCCATGAATTGCGAAATTTTTATTCTTGCTACTTTTCAACCGGTCTCACATTGGGATTGTACATACTGTATACGCATACACATATACATACAATGCAGAAGGTTACTAGGCTCAAGTACTAAGTTATTGTCCACAGGGAGCTTTCAAAGCATCAGAGGGATCTCAGTATTCAAAGGTATCAGTCAGGAGAAGGGTATAAAACAATTTCGAAGAAGTTAAATCAACCATGGAACACAGTAGAGACAGTCATCAAGAAGAGGAGAAAATATGGCACAACAGTGGACCTTACCAAGGACAGGACTGCCATCTCAAGTTGATGAAAAAACAAGGAGAAAACTAGTGAGAAAATCAACACTGATTTTAGGAATATCTCTCAACTACTGGCTGTGACATGTGACAACAATCTCATTTCATATGCCTGGGCTGTGAGAAAGGGTGGCAAGATGGAAATCTTATCTCTCAAAGAAAGACATCCAAGCCAGGCTACATTTTGCAGAAAGACATTTAAAATCTCACAAATGCATGTAGGACATATGTTGTGGTCCAATAAAACAAATGTGGAAACAAAATTTGGCCCTAATTCTAAAAGGTACGTTTGGCACAAAACTCATCACCCAGAGAAAAACCATACCTACACTGGTGGCACACAGTGGTGGCAGCATCATGCGTTGGGGCTGTTTTTCTTCAGCTGAAACTGGGGCCTTAGTCGGGGTGGAGGGAATTATAAACAGCTCAAAAAAGCAGTCCGTGTTGGCACAAAATCTTTTGACATCTGGCAGAAAACTGAAGATGAAGAGGAAGTTTATCTACATGACAACGATCAAAAACAAACATCTAAATCAACAAAAGAATGGCTTCACCGGAAATTATATTGAAGTTTTGGTATGGCCCAACCAGAGTACAGATCTGAATCTGATGGTGTGAGCTGGAGAGAGCTGTGCATAGGAGATGCCCTCACAATCTGTCAGATTTGGACCAATTTTGCTAAGAAGAATGGGCAAATATTGTGATATAAAGATGTGCCAGACTCATCGACACTTTAAAGTGCTGTAGAGTGCTGGAATTTAAGCCTGCAGGAGGACTGCAACACAGTATTAGTTTAAGGGTGCGCATACTGCAACAAGGTCATTTTAGGGTTTAATTATTTTATTTTTCCCTTGTGGCGATTTCAGTTTGCTTTTCAATTGCCTATTACATGTTATGGGCTGTGTTAAAAGTGGTTATAAAACAATTCATGCTTGTGTCTTTTCTTTACATCACAAAAAGTTGGCTGTGAACAAGGGTGTGTAGACTTTTTATATCAAACTGTATACACAAACACACATTCCCATATATACAGTATGTGCTTATATGTTTGTATATGGCATGCCATTCAGGAAATTAATGTGTGAATATATATATATATATATATATATATATATATATAGCATATATACTATATATCTATATATCAAAGTCTGTATATATATATATATGCACAAAACTCAGCCATAGCTCCGCCCAGATGAGGTCGGAGCTACAACTGCTGCTCCCAAAGCCAGACTCCCATCTGTATTGGGATAGAGGGCTGTTATAGACAGTGCTTCACTCGCAACAGGAAGAAACAACGAAGTCCAACGAAACACGTTCTGTGAGTGGACGATGAACACATGAACAAATAGAGATTTTAGAGCTGTGGTTCTTAACCTGGGTTAGATCCAACCCTAGGGGTTCGGTGAGTCGGTTTTAAGGGTTCGGTGGAGCCTCTGCCACAGAGGTCAAGACACCGCGGAGGTCAAGACACACTGATTCACCCTGCTGAAGTAGCGTTTGGTGAATGCGCATATGAAACTGGTGGGGTTTGGTAGCTCCAACAAGGTTAAGAACCACTGTTTTACAGGCAACACCTGTGTCATATAAAATCTATTAACAAAACATTTCTAAATGAAGG
>JAFBJS010000105.1:4291-17946 GCA_016785265.1 Paraplagusia blochii
GGACCCGGTCGAAAGCCTTCTCCAGGTCCACAAAACACATGTGGACTGGTTGGGCAAACTCCCATGATCCCTCAGATGTGTATAAGAGACCCCTTCTAATTCTGATCAATAAAGCATTTTACTGAAAATACACCCGATCGCTGTGAAGGAGATCATTGTCACCTCTTCACCTCCTTCACTCTCTCTTCGCACACGTTAAAGGAGTCGGCTCCGGTCCGAGAGGCGACGACACCCGCTCGGTGCACCAATCACAAGGTCCGTCTATTCTCTCTAAACACCCCACGTTACACGTCCCCGATACCGATAGATAAGGTGTCCTAATCCACTCCGGCCACCACCAAGTGCCAGGATCATGAGAGGTGAGCTGTCACGAATGAGTGTGGTCGCCTGACGCGCACCCCGGAGCGACCGAGGTCGGCTACTCGCCGGAGGTGTGCAGGCGACGGGAGCGGGGCGGACACTCAGAGGGACGACAGTCAGCAGCCGGACCAATCACCTCGCCCGTCGGCCCGCGCAGAGCGAGAAGGGTCGACAGGAGGGCGGGACAGGACGGGCAGGAAAGAGAGGATCCCGGTCCTCTCCCCCTGCCACCACCACCATCGCAGCCTATCCCCCCGCCCCTCCCAAGCGCGATCTAACATTTGGCGCCCGAACAGGGACATGAGGAAATAAGGAAAATATTTTCTTGGAAAAGTCCCACAGAAACCTGAGGATTATAATAAATCGTGACGGCCCTGGAGAGGTCGGCGGTGGAGATCCAAAGGAATAAAAAAGTTTTATGAGCAAATACCACTGAGGTCGCCTTAACCTAAAGAGGATTTGCCAAGACTCACAGTAACTGCCAAAGGAGCGGGTGAGTCAGAGACTGCACACACACAGAAGTGAGTGTGAGTAGCCGAATACAGTCTACAGTTCCTCCTGGATTAAGAGCGCAAAAATTCTGCATTGGAACTTGGACAACTCGATACCATAAATCAAAATGGAACTAATAAATGCTGCACAACCAGTAATAACTGATGAGCCGATAGAAACAGAAGAACCGAACGAAACACCTGCTGATGATTCCCTCCTAAAAGTGGGAAAAGGGAAAACTAGAAAATGCATAATAATACCTTTAGGATCAGGATATCATACATGGACCGAACTCTTAAAAGGAATAGTCCTGGAGCTCCATGAGGGTCAAAATGAAGAATCAATGAATCAAATAATGGATGTCTGGAGAACCCAGGAAGGTGGATCACAAAGTATGATCCTTAGGGAGTGGGATAATAAAATACTAGCTGTGGTAAAAAGCCCAACCACGGACGTAGTAAAGAAATCTGATATCAAAGAATGGATGGATTGGTGGACCAGAACATTAGACGTTTATTCTGGACAAATAGATGGATTATACAGTCCGAGAAGTGAATATGACAGTATCTTAAAGATGATGGCTGAAGTTTCCCAAGTAAAAGTAACCCTGGTTAGAGTTAAAGCCAAGGCTATGTCCAAATACAAGGATCATCATAAGGAAAGAGAATTGATGAGAACCGCTGCCCAGAAAAATAGACAATCAGAAGAAGATGAATCTGATGAGATCACCAGTCAGGTCAGCCTGCTCTCCCGAGCTAGCAGGGGAGAAAATTCAGAAGAAGATGAACAGGACAAGGAAGAGCCCCCGGGACCATCTGGTGAACAAAGAAATGCAGTGAATGAGGAGGACGAATCTGACGGAGAGTCCCCAGGATTGTCGGGTAAATGGGAGAATGCAGGGGGATTTATGGAAAAGACAACCTAAGTAGTGATACAATCTACACGCCGTTGGTAGCGGGAAAAAAGGGAGAAGGTCCTAAATACCCATGGTTGGCTCAAGCTGGACCATCAAAGGGAGCAAGCTACGGAACCTGGAGACCATCAGGAGGCTATCAATCAGATGAGGAGAAACCTGACCAGAACAAGCCGCCCGAAAGGGGAGGACAAGGTAAAGGAGAAGACTCAGATGATGAAGGAGAACCCCAAAAGTCCCTAAAACCACTGAAAGATATAGTTAGAGTAAACCAAAATGGAATATATCTTCTGGAAGGAAAGCTGAATGATGTGGACACAGACGCCCTAATAGTTTTCACCAACAACATGAGGAAAATTCATAATAAAAAATTCAAGAGTCGTCTAAGAGAGTCAGCTGGAAAAACCTGGGAGAATACGCTCAGGGAGGCCAGAGAAGAGTTAATGCAAAGGAAAAAGACTGATGGAACGCTCGTACTAACTGGAGGGGAAACCTCTCATTCTGTCATAATGCTTTAACCTTTCACCCATTACAAAGAGGGAGAATCCAAGACAGAATACCAAAAAGATATGGTAAAAACCATAGAGAGATTACTACATGAAGCTGCTGATAGGAACTGTCGCAGAGTGGCCATCCCAATAGACGGCATGCGATCCAGGAACTTTCCCTGGGAGGAAGTGGAAAAAGCTGCATTAGTGGCTGCATACAATTATAGAAAAGCATATGGCAGTGTGTCAGCACTAAAAGAAATAGTACTGATTATAACCCCTAAACAAGGAGAAGCTAGAAGAACTAGGAGATTGGGACAAGAGACACCTAAATCCGATTCACCTGGGAATCCAACCCCAGCCCGACGACCTCCTCCAGATTCCCCTACAATACCATCGACACCACCCATTCTGCAGCCAAGGACCATACCCCTAGTACCAGCTCAGCCACCACCAGCTCAGCCACGACCAGCCAAGGTACCTATAGAAGATACGAGAGGAGTACCTCGACGACCAGCTTCACTTCATCCGCCTCCTGTAGCACACTCGTCAGTAAATCGACCACATAGGAGACCTTCATCACTTTCACCCAGTCCTCAGCGACCAAGACCAAACCTAAGGCCGCTTACCCCCTCAGGGAAGCCACGACCAAGGGGTCGACCGGCCAACCGGCGGTTTGAATCCTCGGAGGAAAGCGATGAAAATGGCCCTGGGTCAGAAAGTGACGAACATTCAGAGTCACTTTATTCAGTAGGAGAACCCCACACTTATGGATTATTAAAGACGGGCAGGTACAAGAAAAAAGGAAAGAAAGAAATGAAACAGTATGACATAGGTAAAGCAATTGAACAACTGGCCAGAGACATAACCTATGGCCCGATGACAGTACCAGACGGACGCCAATTCCATATTCCAGAGATTGGACAAACAGACTATGGGATACCACTCAAATGGAGAGAAAGACATGAGGAAAAAATAGCGTACTTAGTTACGGCAACACGAGGAGAATGGGCCAATATAGTCATGATGCCATCCCTGAACACAGTAGGAAAAGCTGAGGAATTGACGAATAACCTAAAAGTTAATTATTTAGGCCTGTCTTATGAAGCCCTGAGACATATTTTAAAGAAAGTCGCAGTTAAGCAAGCTAAAGTGGAATTAGCAGGAGAAGTTCCCGTTGGATCAGACTATGGAGAAGATGAACCTCAGGAAATTCAGGAACAACCATACCCCTGTCTCTTATACACGGTTAACACAAGTAACAGGCTATTCAGTCAAAGCCGGCGAAACTGAGAACTTATACATACGGCTGACAGGGGAACCAATGGATGCAGATGAAGAATTTATTGATAGAGCAAGAAGAAATCTTAAGAAAGGAGAGACATTAGCACAAGTATGGCATATGATGAAAGAAACAAAGCTCCCAGCGAAATATGTGAAAATACTACGCCAAGTCACCCAAGGTACCCCAGGAGAAAATAGATTTCAGCTTACACCAGTAGATGAAACCGTGGCAACAATAGAAAAAGAAGTAAGAAGGTATGACTTACAAGTAAAACTGTGGAGAGAACGTAGGGCTAAAGAATCCAGTCAACAGTCACCAAAGAATAGTAACCAATCCCAGTCAAGACCCAGCTACAATAACAACACCACAGCAGGATCCTCACGTCAGAAACAACCTCCTGGGCCAAGACAGCAGTTCCAGAGAAGACAAGCAGATCAGCCGAACCAACAACAGTCCCCTAGACCGCAGGAAAAATCAAAAGGTGGAGTATCTTTTATGCCGAAAGAAGAATACGATAAGTTAACAGCAGAACAGAAAGACAGTCGATCAAAAAGTAAAGGAAAGTGATTTTTCTCCGATGGGAAAAATTAAACTCAGGAAAATGATTGAGTCAGCGAGCGTAGCCCATTTCAAGAATGATTGTGGAGACTTAGGCACCAAATATGTGCACACAATTGAAGGAGGAGTGCATCCCCCTGTAAGACAATATCCCCTGAATCCAGAAGCCATGATCGTAACTGAATTAAAAGCGCTGGAAATTATTAGAGAAGAACCAAATCCTATAACGAATAGTCCGATTCAAGCTGTCAAAAAGCCGGAGTCTGCTGGAGGAGGATGGAGGCCTGTAATTAATTTCAAGGCGTTAAATCGTCGCTCTATAGCAAACAGAGCCAGCCTGATTAACCCTAAAGGTGCCTTAAAAACGCTGAAAGTCAAGAAATGCAAGTCCTGCATTGACTTAGCAAATGGATTCTTTTCACTAAGACTAGCGAAAAAATCACAAGGCAAGACGGCGTTCACCCACAAAGGCAAAGCATACGTATGGCAAAGATTACCCCAGGGATATAAGAACTCTCCTAATGTATTTCAATCTGCTGTGATGGAAGTTTTGGACGGCTTGGATGTAACAGTTTACATCGATGATGTGTTTATCGCGGATGACACTGAGGAAGAACATCTGGAAAAATTACAGCAAGTAATTCAACGAGTCACAGACGCAGGATTGAAGCTGAACCTTAAGAAATGTCAACTTGGACGCTTTCAAGTGGATTATCTGGGATTCCAAGTCTCAACAAATTTGGGACTTTCAGATGGCTACCAGAGTAAGCTGACACAGATCACACCACCTAGTTCAGAGAACGATCTTCAAAGAATCTTGGGACTATGTAACTACGTTAGAGACCATGTTCCAGGATACCAAAAATACGCTAAACGATTGTATGCACGCCTGAAAAAGACAGCGAACGAATCAGCTAGACCAGTAAAATGGATTTGGACGGCTACGGACCAAGAAAATTTAGAAACCTTGAAAAAAGTAATTCAACAAGCAATTCGACTGGAACCACGAAGTCTAACCACCAAGCTTGTAGCAGATATTAACTGTGACGGAGATGATGCAGTAGTCACAGTGAGTAATGAGGGACAAGGAATAGTTACCTTATGGAGCTATACCTTAACAACCGTCGAAAGAAAATATCCCCCTGAAGAAAAAGAACTAGCTGTTTTAGCAAGATATTGGAGTGCACTGAAAGAATTAGCACAAGGACAAACTATCAAAGTTAATACCTATTATAATAAGGACCAGATGACACAGCCTACTGGGGATTTATTTTGAGGAATGAAGATAAAGAAGTTTACCGACAAAAAGGTAAAGTTAAAGGCAGCGCTCAAATAGCAGAAGTTACTGCCGTGTTGGAAGCTTTGCTTGAACTAGAGAGAAGAAAAGTAAAAAGAGCTAAAATAGTAACAGATAGTTTTTATTGTGCCCAAGCCCTAAATGAAGATTTATCAATATGGGAAGAAAATGGTTTCGAAGGAGCGAAAGGAAAGACAGTGGCTCATCAGGAGTTATGGACTAAAATAGCCGAGTTAAGGCTAAACATGGACCTGGAAGTAGTCCACCAGAAAGCCCACGTTAGAGAAGGAGCTCATTGGCGTGGCAATGATGAGGTTGATCGCTATGTGCAGCAGCGAAAGATCATCCTTGTTGGTATCGAGAAGTGGGACAGAACACCTAAAGGCAAGGTGGTCCCAGAGGAAGCCGTAAGTGAGGTGGTGACAGCTGTGCACGAGGACCTAGGACATGCTGGCCCCTCACCAACGCGGCAGAAATTGGGAGAGCTTGGCCTGTGGGTCCCTGAAAGCCGGATTCGTAAAGTTCTGAAAGACTGTAAAATATGTGGACAATATAATGCAGGAAGAAGAGGACAGCGGACGGCAGGCTTAACTATTAAAAGTTCCGTAAGATGTGTATAAGAGACAGGGTGAAGACCAGGCGGGAGAGTCTGCTGGATGAAGACCTGCTGCGGAGGTTCTTGTAGATTTTTCTGGACCTGTTGATCTGGCACCAGGTCGGCACCAACCTTCTGCTGTGTGAGCATGGGAAAACCTAAAGAACTACGCACTGACAACGGAACACATTTCCGCAATGCCAAGGTGGATGAATGGTGTCGGGAGAACGGGATAATAAGAGTTTATTCCCCTCCGTATACGCCACAAGCTAATGGAATTGTGGAAAGGACGATTGGCTTAGTAAAAGGCTGGATTGGAAAAAATGCAAATGGAAGAGATTGGAGTGTCAAAGTACTCGAAATGGCCACTGCACTGAATGGGCGTTTCCGAGCTGGAAGACCCTCCCCCTCAGAGGAACTGAATCAACGCCCCTTTGTTACAGAAAAAGTAGGGAGGGGCGAAGAGAACTTAGCGAAGAAGTCTGTGATCACTTCCCCATTCAGAGTAGGACAGAGAGTGTGGCTGAAAGCACGAGACCAACCCACTACATCCAAAGCAGTAAAGCCTAAGTACGAACGAATAGATATAATAGAAGAGATCTTAGATGAAAACACAGTGAGATTAAAAAAGAAAGGGATCCAAGGAGTAGAGCAGCTCAAGCCAATTCAAGAATAGACGACCAAGCACCAGAATGGCCAGCAACGGACCAGACACGCCACTCTACATCAAGCTGGCCCAGATATATGGAGTGGTCGTGATGCGAAGAACTCCTACCGGCAAGGATGGTTTTCACCCGAAACAGAACCACTGGAGTGGAGTAAGCAAAATAACCAGTGCTGTATATGTAGAGCCCCCTCAGCACTGGCTATTCAATGGATAGAACCAGGACGACAAAAGCCCCTGAGAGCCCATCACGGCTTTGATGAAATTACTAGATTGGCTCTAAAACCAGTAAAAGTACTGGACTACCACATCTGTGGATATTGCCGGCTGGCGTATTCACCAAGAATGTTCTTCATAACCTATTGGGACTACAGACCCGATACAGGACACAAACCCCCTTGTAGTTGCACCTGGAATGGATACAAACTACTCGAATGCCTGTCATGTGTGACTGCTATGGCCATGGGCCAGATGATCAGAGTTACCAGCGCTCAAGGATGGCAATTGACAAGGTATGTTGAGCCACTGGATTCCCCATGGGTCACTAGAGTACAACAAGCCAGACCAGTGGAAAATCAAAACCCAGAGGCAGGGCCCTCAGGTCCTATATATGCAGAAGCAGGACCTTCGGCTCCCGTTTGGCAACCACCACCCTTTAATCCAAGCCAGGATGGAGTGATGATGAATATGGGACCAAATTCTCCATCACCCCCAGAAGGCCCGTCACTCCTAGGAAAACTGCTTGTAAATAACTGGCCAGCTGTACACCAGCTACCACCACCTAAAGACACCCCTATGGGGCTAATCAGAGTACCAACAATGTTCAGAGTGTGGAGGGTGCTAAACGACACTGAAGAGACACCCTTCACTAGAGCAGAATGTGAAGCTGCTAGAGCCCTGGGATGGGAAGGATGGTGGCAAGAAGTAACATGGGGAGATCTGATAAGAGAAGTCCTGACGGATGTCACCCTTCCCCTGAGACCATCAAGGCCAATAACAAAAGAAGCAGGATTAAGAAAGACTGATCTATACTGCTATACAACATGCCTGGATGGATGGGGGCACGCCTCGGCGGTAACCAGAGAAAAAAGTAGGGAGTATTTCGTTGGCCTAGAAGAAGCGCCACTTACGCAAGAATCGGTGACCCAAGCGGAAGTGGGCTTGGCCCAACCAGATCCGCAAAAGATGTCAAAGGTCGTCGTGATAGTGCGCATGCTCACGGTGCCTTATAGAGGCATATACTCAGTAGGAGCGGAAGTAGTGGAGCTAGCCCGTGGAGAAGGCCAGTTGCCTGCGCACGACACCACAGGGGAAGGAAAGGCTCCCGCTAAAGGGAAGAAAGCTCCATTCAAGCTTTCTTTTTACAGAAGGAAAACTACAGAGAACTAAAAAGAAGGTAGATGGCGGATCCAGATCCTCATGTTTCACGGCCTGTTGCACGACGACATCGAAGAAGATACACACCGGAATGTTACACTGAAGATGTAGCAGTTCCTGACTATTCTCCCTTTGTTAGTATTACAAATCTTTCATCATGCTCACTTGGAGAGAATCGAAACATTACTACTGCAATCATGAAAGAAGATTGGAGGGAAAAGACCCCGGCTTCAGGTACGGCGCCTACTTCGACAAAGGCCCTATACACACGCCTCGTATACCACATGAATGCCCTTTAATCTTCAATGTCGTGTACGTAATGACTGTCTCTTATACACATCTGAGTAAGCAAAATACACATTATTTCAACAATGCAAAAACCATATATGTGGAAATATGGGCTGGACACTTCCTGATTTGGACTAACAGTACAGCCATGAGTGAACTCATGACGGTCTGGGAACGTGATTCTCAGTTCAACGTCATTGACAACCAAAAACTACCCGTCAGAATGCACTGGTTCACATCAAAAGCTTTTGCTGTGCCTGAATATATGCAAGACTGGTTACACCATGTACAGTCCAGGCGCGGGGGTGTGACAACTCAAGGAGTCCTTGTTCAACTTAGGGACAGTATACTCTTCCAACGCCACGCAGTGCTCACCGAGCTAGGAACAGATGAAGACCTGGAATCATGGATGCCCCTCTTCAATGCTCCTTGCCACCCATGGCAGGATAATGCTAGCAGATTTCTGAGCATTTTTAAAGTCAGAGGAAAACTGGTCAGAGAATGGCAAACAGCAAGTGCATTTATCTACAACTTTGGAAGTGTATTAACCTGGCCTGAGCGAGAAGTCGAAGTCCAGGAAGGGCCACTAAAACGCACCTACCCCTGGGTGAGAGTTCGATCCTGGGACTGGGCGTGGCGTGGACTTTATCCAGAAAGAGGATACCCACCCACTCAAATACTCAACAACATAAAGGAGCAGCGAGTGCGTCGCAAGATCAGTGGGGCCTACACAGCCGTACCAACACTTCCCCCTGTTCAGGGGCCAAAGAAACGAAAAGTGAGCCGAGCCTGGAGAGAACACCGACGAAAGAGAATATGGAACTACTGCCAAGTTCATGGCTGGGCCTGGCGGAAAAGAGAAAAACCCAATACAACCCAATAAGATCTCGACGTGCAGAGGAACAAGCCAAGGAACGTAATAAGGATTCTGGATCCAGTCATAGGTGCACGGCAGAAAGATGCCTTTTTTATTCTAAACTCTGCATAATGCTGCTGGGAGGATTAGTCTGCGTGATAATTCTCTATTACTATGGAATACAGCAATGGAGAGGTTAAATATTAGTGTAAAATATAGAACAAGTAAGGTCTTTAATCAAACATGCTGGAACGTGGAAACAAAGGACATTTTTGTCACATATAACACCAGTAATGCAAATCATACTAACCCAAGAGAGTACTGGACAATGGTACAAGAATCGAACCCATCCACTTGGATGAGTAATTTAACCCAGCTGGAAGCTTGGAGAAATCTCCAAGAAGAAGAATACAATGCTACGGAACGAAATGTCACGGCACAAAACCTAGTGGCATCAGAGGAAGGATTATGGATAACTACACTGACGCTGAACAACCAGACTCAGGAGCAAGCGCAATGCACCTGGATGCAAGTAAATGAAGAGTTGCCTCAGTGGATTTGTACAGAGGGATGTGTACCATTTAAGACTATTCCAAATCAAGCGTACTGGAAACAGAATTTGATGTACCTGGCACCACCTATGAACGATACTTGCGAGATGATTTTACCCAGATGGGGCACCGTTTTGACAAATCTAACCCTGTTTTGCCCTACACAACAAATAATAGTCCGCAAGAAAGTCAGAGTCAAGCATGACAGAGCTTTACCAGTACCAACACCTACGGCAGGTCACGAAAGAGTTAACTGCTCAAGAATTGAGACACCAGCATCCACTGTGAGTACAATGGCAGTCGTTACTACTCCATTAACTCTGCTAAACAGACTATTAGGAGGACTGAAAGTCATAAAAGATATACGACAACAAAAATTGGATAAAATGAGACAAGACTGTTTAGGTAAAAAGAAACTATTAAATCCATGCTTGTGGAATATAAGGGAGCAGTGTAAAACGACCAATTATCTAGTACTAGGACCAACCGTTGATTTCCTTAAAGGCTACGATGCCTTATTAGGACACCTCGTTGAAGAAATACGAGGGAAAATTCCAGTCACAATAGACTATTGGCTTAATGACACTGTACCGTGGATCTGGAAAAGGAAAGTACAACATTTCATCGGATATTTTCAAGATGGATACATGCTTTCAAGTTATGGATTTGTTGGTCCCCATAACACGGAAATGTATATGCAAAAATTACCCAACCCTGATGACTTATGGTCGGCTCCAAAAGAGGACTTTGCCAAAATAGACGCCTGCGTCGCTACCGCCATAGATAAAGCCTTGAGTGGAACATATACAGCCAAAAGAGATGATTTCCCAAGATGCTTCGGAAAAGAAGTCTGGATCAACGGTGGTGGGATGTGGCAGTTAAATTGCACTAACCTGGTGAAAGACCAGTCTGTAAAAGGTATGCTGAAAGCCTGGAGGAAAGGATATACAAGTTACGATGCGGACGACTCTGCAGTTTGGTCGGGCCTAAGAGAATAGGAAGTTCGATTATATGTTTTACCCTGTCTAAACAACACAGCCAATTATTGGGTCAAGTATCAATACATCGCTACAGTGTACGCAAAAGAACAAGATCTGTGGCCCAATTCGAATGAGGAGCAACGTTACATGTCTCCTGTTCCATGGAAAATGAAATGTAATGATAAAAATGATACATGTGTAATTTCATTAGCTAGAGGACATTGTGGAACACTCCCTGGATGGAACAATAAATGTTCATACCATTATGCCTCAGCTTTCCACACGTTTGAATTAGGAACTGTTTGGAAGAAGTTAAACAAAGCTGTGCTAAAGCAGTTCTAGGAGCAGGACTGATACAACGAAAACCACATAAACTCGTCAACGTTATAATACCACAAGTAGCAACTCCAGAATTCTATCAAGCTGAAGGTCATGCTTTCCGTAAAAGTCTGTGTGAAGGACAAAGTGTAGAGGGATTTGAATGGCTAGGAAATAACAACCTTTATAGCAACATGACCTGTTCAACGCCAATAGAAGATTGGTTGAGATGTGGAAAAGATCAACATGTCTGTTCATGGAGTGAGCGGGCCAACAAGGCTATTGCCACAGCGGTCGGAATGGGAATTCTGAACGTCGGCCGCACCCTAGAAATGGGGGTGGATTTTCTCTGGAACGGGGTGTCCTCTCTCTTTTCGTGGATATGGCCTTATGTGGTGATGTTGGCCTGTTGCCTTTTCGGATTGGTCATTCTCTATGCACTCGTACGAGGAGGATGTCCCGCCCTCATTAAGGCCTGTTGCACAAGAAAGCCATCAAAATCTGAAGACAAAGTACCCCTCCTATAAAAAGGGAGGAGCTATGTGTATAAAGAGCCTGGAAAAAGAGGAAATCAGGCATTCAACCTGGGGCGAAGAAGACAAGAACAACCACTTGGGGCGAACACCAGAATAACATCTGCGCAACAATGACAAGCAACGAAACAACTTCTACTCAAGCGCCATTGACACCTACCAACGCTACACCCTATAACCAAGACTACTGCCTTTACGCAGGAACTGCCCGAGTGAGTACTGCTTCATTTTGGACTCATCATCTGGTGCATCTATTGTGGCCTAGGCAAATGGGCCCTTACACAACCGCTACGTCTACTATGCCTGGTCGAAGCCCTACTTAAATTTGGCCTCAACAACTTCTACTGCAAAGTTACTGATAACGGCATATCCTTGTTTGCCACTTATGTGTTGGGCCGTTATCACATTGACCTAACGCCGGCAGGATTTTTGCATGGAATCGCTATAGTCATCTGGGCGATCCTGGACTTAACATCCATTTTTAACATCTATGCCTACGTCGGCTTGATGGTTCTGCAAGGAGTAATTGTCACCGTAATCGTGGTCAATATCCTGGTTATGATATCAGGACTCCAGGATGGAGGACAGAAAGAGTGGCTCCCTAAAGTAGCTATATTGATCGCCTGGGCCATTGTGTGGCTCATACTCTCCTGTATGAGTTGGACACAATTTCAAGACGTGGGCCAAGATGAAATACAGATGTGGCTGATGATTTATGGTGCCATACTCCCCCATAAATTTACGGATGCTAGACCACCCTTAGCACGGCCCCAAGTGCAACCCTTCTTCTCCCCATGGCTCAGACTCCAAGCTATGAGACGAGGATTCGGAGTGTAGAAGCTGCTTTTTGCTCCACCTTTTGCTTTCTGCTTAAGCATGCAACTTTGATTTTATGAACTTTAAGAAGACTATTATTATAATCCTAACACTTTGGCCGAACCTGCTCCAGGTGCGACAAAGATGGTCAACATCAAGATGCAAAGCGCCTATGGCATGTGAACGATCACCTCTGGTGTGATACTTGTTATCGGGAGGTCTATTGGATCCACAGCGCTGACGGCCTGTATTGCCCTTATGGAGCAACATGTGAGCACTTATTGCCGGCTATTAATCATCAATTATTCAATGACCTGGATGCTGAAGGAACTGTGATACTCAACTCGGCCCGGGTTGGTCGAGACATGCGGCCTCAGATCCACCCAGATGGCGTTTACTACCCTGTGGTGAGAAAAATGTGGTCTTTACCTAATGGTGATCGAGTTTCAGCATCATTCTGTGGGATGGGCCGAGTATGTGAGATAGGACCAAAAATCCACCTGTTCCACGAAACCTCTACACCAAGACCGGCGCCAGTGGCCCCACCCCAACCGGCGGATGACGACTCTGTTATTGAGTATAACCCGTCCACGCCAGAGGAAGCTGTAGCCTCGCCTCGGGACGAACCAGTTTGCTGTCTACAGGCGTTGGGTCAAGCTCTCCTCTGCCTAGGGGATGATGTCTGGTCTCAACATTCGCCAGAAGTAACCTCAACCATGCTCCCAGAAGAACCTCCGGAGTTGGAGGACATCACTCCGGTAAATTCCCCGGCCCCGTCAGAGCCTGACTGTGCCGCTGCCGACCACGTCCCCATGGACACCGTCGCTTCAGAGGTTCTGGAAGCCATCCAGAAAATTTTGGATGAGGACGTACCGTCACCGGTGGAGGCAGACCCAGTCCTGGAGATGATCTGTGAGGAAGACCCATCGCCATTGGACGAGGATGTCGCCGTGTCTCCAGATCCGCCCACCTTAACCCGAATGAGTTTATCACCTCCAACGCCTAGTTCTATGGTGGTTCTTGACCAATGGAGTGCTTCGCCATGGCCTGCTTCACCCGCCTCTCCATCACCTGCTGCCCCAATCCACAAAGACGACATCTTGGACCTTACCTTAGACGATGACAGCATCTAGCGTAACTCTTCCTTGAGGGGTTGGTGGTATGTGATTGTATGTACGTACTGACCTCTAGGAGGGGGTGTTGTGTGGATGTCCAAATGTCTAGATGGGAATAATAAAGAGCTCAGAACGTTACTATACTAGAAAAAGGGGTAGATACTGATCT
>JAFBJS010000106.1:3247-22695 GCA_016785265.1 Paraplagusia blochii
ATGTGTATAAGAGACAGGGCTAGTTGGTTAACTAGTAGGCTAACTAGTAGGCTTGCCGCCCAAACGCTGACACACTAGTGTCCACAAACGGTTTAATATAGCATAAAACTGACTACATCTATAGTTTAAACTTAGAGTTATCCTTCCATCAGTTTTACAAGAAGTTATATTCTAAGGAAACGTCTTTTAACAGCTACATTTTGGCCTACAGACAAAACCGCACGACAGAACCTCACCTTTCGGTTGCTTGAAAAGAGAGAACGTGCGTTTCCGGTGTAATTTATAAGCAACGCGTGCGCAGACAAAAGACAGGAAATGACGTAAACCAAGCAAAATACGTGAAATAATTTGTGAATAAATGTTATATATATATATATATATATAACTAACTTATATAACTATAATATATATATATAACTAATAATCACGCTATTCTAAAAAGAATAAATAAATAAAATTCACGGCTGGCATACCGGAAACACCATTCTTTTAGGACGCGACATTTGTGGTGCGCAAATTCACCCATCAAAAAGCCTCCCGCTAATAGCATAATGAAGCGTTTTTATAAACATGGTCGTGTTGGCAGAAACGTGTGCTGTTGCATGTTTAAGCCACTAGATGGGGAATCATGCTAGAAACCGATTTGCCGTATAGGGAATACGATGATGAATGTAGTTGCATGTTTAAAACACTAGAGGGACAATATTTGGGACAGAACTTCTTGTTGGCGGAGCTCATTTAATAAGCGACCGTGTTCCTCCGCTCAACTGAAGGAAATAGAGCCTTATGGACAGAATGTCAAACGCCTGTCTTCACGCATGCGTATAGAGGGTATAAATACCACCGAGACTACAGCACTTTCCTTTGGCAGACACAGTTTGCTTCCTTCTCGGTTGTGTGTGCATGTTCGTCTCCAGGCTGAAGCTAGCTTGAGTCCTAACGAGCCTCTCTCGTTTGAACTTAATAGCGAAGCCCTCTTTGTGACCATCATTTCAGTTTATGGTCAGTGATCGTTAAACTTTTAGTGCCAAACTATCATGCTAATGTTTGAAGAATGAAATGGTAAGAGTTAAGGTGGGTATGCACAACTATTTGTATAGTATTTGTGTGCACAATATAAATGGTGTGTTTGTGAAGTCTGCTTTGGGACCGTCTTTATTTCGGTAAACGTCAGTGTAACATTGTCGTGTAACCTAATGTTTATTTCTAGTATCTGTAGTGCATCGTCTTAAATAAATAAAATATGTTAAGCCCTTATAAATGCTCCCCTGTAATTTGTACCAGATCGTCTTTAAATCACACAGTAAATGTTTGCTCTAATTTTTTAAACAAACATGTAGTCGTTCTCGTATCCATTGACGTTTCTGTTAAACTCACGTGGTTAAAATGTTTGTGTTTTGGGCGCACATGTAACGTGGTGGCTTGTGTTTAGCGCCTGCGGCCCAGACGGTGGATTTGCCAAAGGAGACAAACGTCCTGAAGTGTAAAGATTTCATTGTGGTTTGATTTCTTTATTTCATGGTGACAGTATGTGTTTTCTTTTAGGTTACATGTCATGTCCAACAGTCCAACAGAGACTAAACCCTCTGTCCCCATCAGAGAACCCTCTTCCTTGTCGTAGGCCTCGTGGATTACCTCTGAACAGAAGCTAAAACTTAAAACATGTCCCAGTGTTTGACATGTTTTAGTCATGTAGACGACCTCATGTCAGTCTTTAAAGTGTTGTTAAGACACTTTGACTGACTCTTCTGTTAAGGATTCTTTTGCAAATTTTTTTGTTTCATAATTAAGTGGTTGTTATAATTTCTCCAATGAATGACATAATAGGTAGTTTTTGAATAAAGTAAATTTTATTCAAAAACCTTTTCTGGAACTCTTTAAACCTGAGATTCCTTTCTTCCAGTTGGAGTGGACACAGTCTGATTACCTGGGAGGCTTCCTTGGCTTCTTCTCTGGTGTCTACGATGGTCTGTCCTGAAGAACTCAGAGCCTAGAAGGTCAGCTTCTTCTACCATTTAGGAGTTAAAATTAATCATTAGGTGTTATCATGGCCACAATGTTTATAATTTTCTGTAATTGAAGTCTTCAGATATTCAAATGCTCTGTGATTTTACACAAGGAACAAAGCGTGTTTATTAAATAACGATTTAGTGTTATCCTATATTTAGTCCTGTGTTCCATATGCTGCTTTGTGGAGTCACAGTACTAGTAGCTGAAGTACTTTGTCCATTCGATGGCAGCCTTATACTTTGATAAAACAAATCATAGGAAAAATGTCAACATTAGGCTTGGATGGTATTTTGTACATGTGGGAGTCCAGACAATAAAACCTGTTTGTCTTTCAGGATTGAGGAGATGGACATAGTCCTCCACGTCACAAGGAAACTCCAACAGGTTGTTGGTCAGATTGTTTAGTAACCTGTGTTCAATTTAACAATTTTGTGTAATTTTTGTGAACAAGAGAAACCAATAAACTGGTTTGAACTAAACATTTTGTGTCTTTCTCCATTTGGTTGAAGCTCCTCTCTCCTTA
Source organism: Paraplagusia blochii (assembly GCA_016785265.1). NCBI lineage: Eukaryota > Metazoa > Chordata > Actinopteri > Pleuronectiformes > Cynoglossidae > Paraplagusia > Paraplagusia blochii. The sequence goes on from JAFBJS010000106.1 coordinate 5,781, forward strand.
GACTTCCATTAGTGAGCAGTGGAAACCTTTACTTGAACCATTGTCCATGCCTTTATTTGCTTGTGAAGAATACTGTTCTTTTAATGTTACCAAAATTTCCTATGTGGCTCAATAAAATTTTACTGAGTCCCCAATTTTTTTTTTTTTTTTAAAAAAGGGGAACTAAGGTTTCGAGATAGCGTGTTTTTACACCCTTTTCTCATCACTCAATGCATGAACCCATGAGTCTATATTCAAAGTCAGAACAATTTTAAAGAGGAAGGAAGAAAAAGAAACATTGAGCTGAAAAAAGTCGTTTTTTATTTTTGAAGTCAATGTGCATGTATATAAATGCACATACAAATATTCACCTTGTACTGTCTGCAGAAACCTGGGGGAAAACAATTACTGTGAAAAACATGTTACCAATGGTTAAGCATTACTGAAATGTCCCAAAAAGTAGACACGTGTCTACTGGTTACTTACCAGTCTTGGGCTTCAGCAAGGCTCTTGTCAGCCTGAAGATGGAGCAACTCTTGCTGGATCTGCAGTTCCTCCTACAGAAAAGAAAATAAAGTTATTTCTGACTGAATAATACTTTCTGGTCTTCCAATCTTCTTCTTCTACTCGGTGTCCCATAAACTGAGAGGACAGCTATGAACCACTAACATCTTCAATTTAACACCAACATTAAGTTAATTTGAAAAAAAAATTAAGGCCTTAAAAATCATAGAGTTAGGATTACTTTTTTTTTTTTTTTTACAAAATTCCATAGAAATATGTGCATTTTATAGGTTAAGTTTAAAAATATAATAAAATTACCGAACAATCAGTTCACTTAAATCAGAAAACGAAAATTATCAAAGGCAAAAAGTACAATGCATAAATGACGTGCAATTATATAAAAAAAAAAAACACACGTCAAAGCGTAATTCTTACCTTTCGGTCTCTCAAACGTGGATATTTTTTCACACATGAGCCGCAAAACTAAATGCTAGTTAGGTGGTAACATGCCGCCAAAAAGCTGAAACACTAGTGTCTAAAAGCGATTTAGCATAACATAAAACGGATAAATTTATAGTTTAGACTGAGGAGTGTGTTTTTATCTGATTGTCAAAAATATATTCTACAGAAACGTCTATTTAACAGCTACATTTTGTTCTCGAGACATTAACTCACGCTCAGCCGCCGCCTTTTGGTTGTTGCAAGAGAAAGAGCACGTGTTTCCGGTGTTATTTATAAGCTTTGCGACGCATGCGCAGACTAGAGACCGGAAATGACGAACTTTCAGTGCCAAAGGCGAAATAATATGTATATTCGGGTAAGCAAATAAATAAAAAATGTAATTAAATAGAAAGAGAGCATCTGAGATGTTCCACAATAATTCTGAGGTATTTCTGTTGAAAAACCGATACATTTTGCCTAAAATTATTTATCAGAAATATATATGTATTTTCTAATATATTCTTTCCACTAACCAATAAAATCGTTAGTCTTAAAAAATAATGAAAAATAATTTAAGATTATTTCCTATGTGAAAATTCACGGTGGGGCTACTGGTACCACCATTGTTTTTATTTGCCTTTATTGTGTCGCTCCGGAAGTGCCATGATTCTTGTGACGCGCAAGCGCAGTAGTACTATATTGATTGACAGCGGCGCAACGTTGATTGATAGCGCAATAGCAAATTATAATTCCCTGATGCAAGGGAGGTGTGACATTTGTTCATTTTGATTGTATAAAATTCCTTTCGAGGGACCAATTAAGTTATCCAACGCAGTCTTATTAGCATTAGCTTTTTGGCTATCAACTACCACTTTTTTATGTTCTAATTCATTCTTCCTGTTTAAAAAACTGTTTTTATCCCTGCTACTAAATGATTCAGTCAGGCAACCTTTATAGCAAACCCCTGCCTTTTGGGTGAACAGTGTAACTTCTGAAAGTACAGTCTTTTAAAAATAAAAATATAAAACTATCATCATGGTACATTATTAAATAATTTTCAAATTAAAGCTTTTAGTATTTTTTTGCACAGTAAATAAAAGACACTCACTGAAACTCTAGTTTCCTGTTCACACATTACAACTTGAAATTTTGTAAGAGGCAGAGAGCTGAAGACAACTGAGGATGACACCAAAACAGACAGACAGTACCACTGAACAAAACTGAAATAGGACATGCCATCACTATGGTCTGCAATGATGGAACTCATCACAAAGTTAGGGTTAAAGAGTTTTGTAAGGCAACTGTCACAAAATAATTGTCTTTTTTTACATTTAAAAAAAAAAACAAGTGAAAAGGTGAAAACAAGCAGGCTTGAACCCAGGGCCAAAGAAGCCCAGATTCTGTCACTACCATTAAGCCAACCTGCCTTTTGGACAGCCTAGAGTGACAGCTATATTTGTCACAAAAGTTGGACAGTGAGAGGCAGATTAAAGGCCAATAATTGGGGTCTAAAGATTCCCGACATGTGACAGTGCCTCTGAGCCAACAAGCATGGTCTGCATTTTACCTGATTATAAAAATAAAGCTCCATCTTGACTCTTTGTTGTTCCTTAGTCTGGGGGAACTGCGTGTGGATTTGTGAGGTTTGCTTTGTCTGTGCTGCAGCAAAGCTGTTAAAAGACTATTATAACATCACTCATCTGTGTCATTAGTGCGTCTGCATTTCAGGATGCAAGCTGAGTAAAATCTGCCGCTGCTGGAAAGGTGGCAGTAGTAAAGCCACTAAATTGAAAAGTCCAGTAGAAGCTGTACTCAACCACAGAACCATTGGATCTTTATAAGATGTTTCATAAAAATAAGTAGGATATCTCCTACTTATTTTTACATAGATACATTCAAATACACACAGATGTGCGCCTAAGCCCATCCATTCATTTAAGTAAACTAAATGAAACTTATTAAACAAATTAAACTATACTAAATTATCAATTTTAATACATGTACACACACACACATATATGTATATATACGCGTGCATGGTGCAGCACATACAGTATATACAACATATACTCACACTATAGAATATGCTATAATATATGTGTAATAATGTGTTTAAGGAAATATAATACTAAATGAAATATAACAGCATTGTAGATCAACATTGCAGGATTAGATCATTACTTTTTTCTGTAAACAGGAATCAGGAGTCACGCAGCTCCTCCAGTGACTCCTGCAATATGCATCACATGGAGCTGTTATAGGACGTTATATCCCCTGAATGGAACAACCGCATCGCAATTAGGAAGGACAATAGGAACATCCTCCTCCACGGTGAGGTGAAGAGGTATACCACCCCTGGGAGAATCAGCAGTCCAAAACAAGCCAAGTAGCTGCTGGTGCTGCTTCCACAGAAGCCCCTGCTACCAGACAAAGACAGAGACACATAGACAGATAAAAAAAGGGACATACTGGACAGGAGTGATTTGTGATAGAAGACTGTCAGTTAAGGTGAAAGGAATGGTTTAGAGGACTGTTGTGAGACCAGCCATAATGGATAGATTAGAGACATTAGGACTAGGTAGAAGACAGGAGGCAGAGCTGGAGGAGGAGGAGTTAAAGATATTAAGATTCTCTTTAGGAGAGACAAGGATGGACAGGATCAGGAAAGTTTGGAGAAAAAGCTAGAGAAGCCAGATTGAGATGGTTTGGATATTTTTTCCTACCCATAATATTTTCCTACCTAATGTTTTAAAGGTGGTGATTTAGACAACCATAATTTTCTCCTTCTCTTGCTTTTAAAGGTGGAAGAAATTTTTTTTAGATGATAAATAACCATAATATTTCTAATGACAGGAAGGTTTGGAGAATAAAGCTAGAGACAACAGATTAAGATTTTTTGGACATTTTCGTAGAGGATGGACATTGGTAGAAGAATGACCTTAGAGATGGAGCTACCAGGTGGGGACAAAAGTGGGGATTGATGCATGGAGGTAGTTGGAGTCAGAGTGGAAGATACAGAGGACAGGGGGAGATGGAAATTGTGGACTCGCCGTGGCAACTCCTGAAAAAGCAACAATCTGAAAGGAGAAGAAATAGAAGAAATCTAAATGAATGAACCTCTGGTTCTCAAGGGGACCCGGTCCCTCCTTTTGAAACCACAAAAAACAATAAATTCTTTCTCCAAAAATTGACAGTTAACCTTCAGTAAAACATAATCTCATCCATATGTTCTCTCTACATAAATTCTACAAATTTTGTCAAATTTGGACATATATTTTTCTCAAGTCTATATTCCCAATAAAGACACACATCAGTAAAATCCTTAACGTCGTCAAAATGAATCTCCAGTTGGTCCATGTTACAACTGCATAAGAACCTGTTTACAATTTGTACTTGGACCTGAATATGGCCAAAGGAGGAAAAGACAGTAACACACACACACACTCTCACACACACACATGCATGCATGCAGGGGGAGATTATGGGCCGCGGTGATTCTTCATCTCATTGTGGCTCAACAGCATGCAGAGTGTGGGGCGGTGGGCAGGTTTCTACGTCGCCGGACAAAGAATGGACCAGACTCGTCAAGGGACGTGTGCCATGTGGCACCGGGATGTGCAGGGACACAGATGGGGACCCCTGGAAAACTTGGGGGACTGAACAAGCAGCCAAGGGCCTTCCATCCATACCTGCGCCGTGAATGCTGCAGCTGAACAGGACGCGGCACCTGTTCCGAGCAGATACAGGCGAGCGGCAGAAGCACACGGGGAGGCCAGCGTACGGCTGCCAAGGCAGGGAAGGAGAAGGGTTAGATTTCCATTCAGACACAAGTACAGACTGATTATTGGAAACAACACAGGGAAGGAGGAGGCTGGTGAGAAGAAATGACACAAAATATCAGGTTTTCCAGTCATTTTTGTTTGGGATGGAGTGATAAAATAATAAATTCCACAAGAAAAGAAAAGACAGAAGAAAAACAAAAAGAAGTCAGTGATGATTATTTATCAGTTGTTATGTGCAGTATCTACAGTCTTTTTTTATCTTTTCCTTTTGGCTTGGCCCTTTTATCAGGGGTTGCCACAGCGAGTCAACAATTTGCATCTCACCCTGTCCTCCGTATCTTCAACTCTAACTCCAACTACCTCCATGTCCTCCCTTACTACATCCATCAATCTCCTCTTTGTCTCCGAGCTGGTAGCTCCATCTCTACGATCATTCTTCTATGTATCCACTGTCCCTCCTCTGAGCATGTCCAAACCATCTTAATCTGGCTTTTTCTCCAAACCTTCCCGTCTGTGTTGACCCTCTAACCACCTCATTCCTGATCCTGTCCATCCTTGTCACTCCTAAAGAGAATCTCTGCATCTCTAACTCCTCCACCTCCAGCTCTGCCTCCTGTCTTCTACCTATTCCTAGTGTCTCTAACCCTAGGAATAGGTAGAAAACAGGAATTAATTTAGATTTTAATAATAAAATCAGTAAATATATATCAACGTCTGCAGACACAACAAGGTTCCTGTCTCCAAAGATGAGATGTTTGATGCAGGAGGAACTTCTAACACTTCATCAACCTAGGGTTGGATGTGAACATCTCAACAAAAACAGCGCAGCTCTGCACTTACCATAAGTGCCCACTTGAGGCACAACGTCACAACACAGACAAACAGCAGCCACTGATTTCCTGCTGCATTAGGACTGTCTTTCCTGGATCTGCTTATGGATCCTTAGCTTCTAAGTATAGAAAATTATATTTTTAGATTATATAAAAAAAAAATCATGATCTTCTGGCAGCATGATTGCAGGCCGTATAGATAGGGAGGGGAGTTAATGTTCCTAGCAGACAGCAAGGGTTGTTTACTTGTTTTTTTGATTGATTCTTTGTTAAAATGTCATCATGTGCAGAGTAGTTCTAAAGGCCATTGCAGTCTCATGCATCGACATTCCCTCATCACGTCCTCCAAATTAAGCACTTCCTCCCGACCTACAGCCAGTACGCACAGAACGTCACAATGTCCAAAAATGGTTACGCTCGCAATATGACGTGATTGAAAAGCTCCCGCGCTTTCCACACAATAGAGCGCCGCAGCGAGCAGACAGTCGGCCTCCTACGTGCCCCTGGAGGACGTTTCACTCACAACGATCACCACGCACCCCGGTCCGATCAGATGGATAATACAGCTGTGCAAAGTCTCGGGTCCCGTCCACGCACACGCCGTCTCACGTCCATACCTTGACGATCGGTGTTGACTGAGAGTGGCCCAGTTGTTTGTTTGGTCAGGGAAGTGACATGGCTGCTGGGGAGGAAACAGGAAACATAACAGACTACCTGACAGGCTCATTCCAAAGGCTTGACCTGATACTGGAGCGAGGCCAGCGAGCAATCAGAAAGAAATAACAAGAAGGGGCCACTTTGTTTGTTCAGCCTATATCCTTTTATTGACAAATATCCTAAATCTCTCAATCCAGGTTAGATTAGATTGGATGTTGTAGAATTCAAGCGGTAGGCTTGACGTGCTGCGAGGATCCCAGTGTAAAAATTGGAGTCGTTCCACTGTCGGGTGACACGCAATTTTCTCCTTCTTTGCTTGTTGATTTATTGCAGCTGAAACAGCAGCCGTAGCTGCGTCTGTTTTTCTGGGTTATGGTCTGAATCAAGGTTGCGATGACAGTGAGTCAAACGGAGAGTAAAGGATGTGCGCCGACAAACACTTTTCGCTTTTTTTTCGCAATAAAGTTTGGTCAAACTGTTCAATAATTAAAAGGATCACAGTGAGATTGACTTCTTGTATGTATTAGACATGCGCAAACTAAGGCCCGGGGGCCAGATGTGGCCCGTTGAGCTTTTTAACGCGGCCCGTCAACCCTGTGCAAATTAAATCATTTCTTTATATTATCATTATACTTCTGCCTTTTCCCTGCAATAATGGGTTTCTCCAGTAGATGACACCATAAAGGAAATTTGAATGTATGTATGCATGTATTTCTTTTCTTGCTTTTATCCTTGACATTACATGCCATTTATCTCAGGTCAACTGAACAATCCATCTTTCCGATTTTAGGACAAATTGTGGCCCGTGAGTCAAACAGTTTGCCCACGCCCATGTTAAATGATTAAAAAGACAAAAGAGCAAAAACAAGACAAAAACGTTTTTGCTGCTCAAATGCTTTTCCTAAAAAAAATAAACTAAATAAGTCAGAATTGATATGAGTAATAGTAAAAATCTTTTTTTTTTCTCAGTGATCTCAACAAATAATGATCTTGCCTGTCAACATTTAGATCAAAGTTAATGCTAGGACACTTTAGACCAGTCTTCTCTAACCTATTTATAGACCAGTTAAATGTCTCATACTATTTTCACGGACCAATCGATAAGTTGTGACAGATAAATACCACTTAATAAAATGCAATTTTCGATGTACTGAAATTTTCCTACCTATAAAATCTTCCTACCCGAATTAACTGTTCAGGCACATAACAAGGATTTCTCAAGTGGACACAGCCTATAATTTTCCCCTACCTGACAAGTATAAAATATTAGAATCTTATATCAATGACTCTGCGTCATGTTGAGTTTATTGTTGTCTTCACTGAGAAAATATTTCCTAATCAAATATAGTTGCATTATTGATGATGGAATCCTAGCCATTCTATTCTATTCTATTGTTGATATAGGTATGGATCAAGTGGAAGTAATAGCCAGATGGGACCAAAAGGAAACATTATTTCTCTGCGGCCCGGCACCTATTGACCCACGCCTGGTACCGGTTCCCCGCCCAGTGGTTGGGGACAACTGCACTAGAAGATGTTTTAAGGTCTTTGTCCTTCATAGAGTTACCTTGTCCTACCTTGCGGTGGTGGATGTGACCGTTGAGACACGGCAGAAAGGCTTTAACCAAGGGAGTCTGTCTGCAGCACCCCGTCCTGACCCCGTAAACTCCATTGCTGACGCGTGCACGGACGCCTCCCCTCTCTCCCTCTCTCACCCTCAACGCCTGGAGCAGGACCCGTCCGACTTGCCTCAAACAGACCCTCCATAGACGTTTGACTCCCTGCAGGCACAGAGGCTAATGATATAACCTTAAAGAACAAGAGCACAATATGCAGGAGCTACAAACACGGACACATGATGGATGTTGTCATTCTGGTCAGGTTAATAACAATCACAGACCTGGATTGGGTAGAGCAGTGGTCCCCAACCACTGGGCCGAGGACTGGTACCGGTCCAGGGGTGAATTAGTGCTGGGCCCCAGAGAAATATTGTTTCCTTTTGGCCACTTCTGGCTATTACTTCCACTTGATCCATACCCAGATCCACAAAAGAACTGACCAATAGAATGGCTAGGATTCCATCATCAAAAATGCAACTATATTTGATTAGGAAATATTTTCTCAGTGAAGACAACAACAATAAACTCATGAGTCATTGATACAAGTTCTAACCTTGTTTACCAGTCTGGTAGCAGAAAGTTATAGGCTGAGTGCATAGCTAAGTGGGGTAGGAAGATTTTATAGGTAGGAAAATATTTCAGAATACCGAAAATTAAATTTTATCAAGGGGTATTTATCTGTCACAACTTAACGCCCAGTCTGTGAATATAGTAAGAGACATTTAACCCATCCGTGGCGCAAAAGGTGTTGGGGAACACTGGGGTAGAGTACGGTCAAATGACTTTGTGCTACGTCAGTGTGTAAATGAGAGCCGTGCCGTTAGCGGTGGGAAAAAAAAATCTGTTTTTGTGGTCAAACCACCACGCAGCAGGTTAATAAATCTGTCCTGTGGGTAAAAGTAAAGACAGCAAAGTAAGATGCTAATCAGCCCAGTCGTGTTTCCTCCCACTCAGTGAACAGCGGGTCCCCTTCCCTCACTCTGACTCTTTAATGCCAGGCCCAGCCAGGCCCAAACATCCTGACGGAGAGAGGCTTTTCCCTTATCAGCCAGGAAACACTGCTCCTCTGCTACATCCTTTTTACAAGAAGCACGACTCAACCATTCCCAAAAAATGCAGGAAGACCAGCCAGACTCCAGGATTTGAAATCCCCCGAATTCCTTTTAACAAAAAAAAAAATGGAAAAAAAAAATTGACAAGAATGTAGAGGATAAGAAAGAAAAGGGGAGAAATAGGAGGAATATTAGAAGAATCCCCCCCCAAAAATCACATAGATTTTATTATCTTCTAAATTTGCCTATTTCTTTCTTCTTCTTCCTGGTCTACAGCAGCATGATTTAACATATACTGCGGGCCAGAAAGAAGATGAAGGCACCTGGAATAGAACTGCTGTTTCAGTTTCACACGTAACCTCACGAACGCGGATGAAGACAAAGGACAGACGCAGGGGAAAAACTAGCAGAGGAATGAAGGTCAGAGTGGACAACACTCAGCAAAACCTAAACTAGAAGAAAACAACAAAAGTTATAATGCAAGTTAATCAAATCCCCTGTCCTGTGAAATTCCAGACTCCTATTTTGTTTTCAGGATTTTTTATTTTCCGTGTGTTCAGTTGATATAATTTTACGATTCAGGCGTCAAGGTTTGCAAACACATCGAGTCCCGTTGATACAAAAATGGACTTTTATTTCATTTATTTTTTTAAATTACTGCCTTTCACAAACCTAGATCAGCATACAGTTATAATTACCATATTATTTTTCATCATAGAGGTTATAATACATATATTATTCGCTACTGGAGAAGTATAAACGCCTGTTCTCTGCTTTATAATACACTGCTTTTTGTTAAATTGCGTAAAAAAAAAAAAAATTCACTAAAACCTCATTTATTTACAGCTACTGAGGTAAAAACTCCCAGACATGAGAGCGACACGTATGATACAATAAAACATTTGGACGGTGATAATGGATTATAGCATTTACAGCAGATATTTATGCAAAAACATTAAATTAACTTCCCTAACATTTACAAGTGGACGAGTCTTTTGTGATTGTTCCTCTGGTTGACACTGCACCACAACTGGAGGGCCGTGTCCACCAGTAAAATTGCGTCTGCTTCCCTGAGGTGTCCATCTCCTTGTCTGTCCCTTGTACTTTCCGCAACCAGGCTGAAGTCGAACACGATCACTGAAAATGGAGATTTTCCAGTGACCGGGTGCAACGTTACGGCCCGCTGGGGTCAACCATTTTTGACGCCGCAGTGTCTGATTGGTCTTACGGTCTTACGAGATGCCGTAGTTGTTGTAGTAGGCCGCTGTTGCATCAGCCAGCACGGAAATGAGGCTGGTTTCTGCAGAACTACTGGGACAGATGGTGGCAGACGCGGCCGAGGCGACCTGAATGTGTCCCGTGACCGTCATGGCGCCGCCCTGCTCTGGGTGGAAACCGCTCCCCGTAGAGTTCAGGTATTGGTCAAACTCATTGCGGTCCACCTCTCCCAGGAGTTCGGCCTGGCTCAGCTGGTCCAGAGTCTCCAAGTGGCCTTGAGTCTCTGGTGGAGGAGACAGCTGACCCAAGTGACCTTGGTGAAGGCCGTGGTGGAGCTGAGGGAAGGACGAGGTGCTGTAATATGACATTGGCGGGATCAGTCCACCGCCGCCTCCGCTCTGAGACATGACAGGGACGTGACCTATGTGTGAGCCTCCGCAGTGGATCTGGGTGTAGTCGGTGTGGTAGGGTGGAGGGCTGCCAATGTGTGTCTGATTCTGGTGGTGCTCCTCAGAGCAGGAGACGGAGGAGCCACCTGAGGCCGAGTAGTACGTGGGGGGCACGTGCTCGTGGTCCATGGCGTCCAGCGGGGACATCTCCGGAGGAGTGGGCAGGCCGTAGGGATAAGTGTCAAAGCTGCTGTTGGAACCCGCCGGGTCCCTGAAGCTCCTGACGCTGGGCAGGGCTGAGCCGGGGCTGGAGAAGGCGCCGTTGGGGCTGCCCTCGTCTTTGTCAGGGGGGAGACAGAGGGCTCTCTGCTCGGGCAGGGAGTTCTGATCAGGGCCCAGACCGCTCAGGAGGAAACCCGGGTCCACTCGCTTGCAGATGCGTTTCAGCTGCTTCTTCCGGCGAGGCCTGTACTTGTAGTTGGGGTAGTCCTGCATGTGCTGCACCCGGAGTCTCTCTGCCTCCTCCACGTAGGGCCTCTTCTGAGTGGGAGTCAGGGCCTTCCATGACTTCCCTGGAGGAAGAAATAATCATCATTATTATTATTACTATTACATCTTATCTACAGGAAATGTTTTAAAAGGAAAAATAAAATGGTTTAAGAATTAAATGTGAAAAAACATCTTTCCTTCATGAAAACCATGATTAAACAATGTTGCACTTTATATTTATATGAAGACCAGTCTGGACCACATTGTGTCATAAACTCAACTATAATATTTCACTAAATGATGGAGTTTTTTTTTACATTAGATAAACTAAAATTCTAAACATCCATCCGAATTTTTAAATATAGCTCCCCTACAGGATAAACACCAAACAGTTCTTTCATAAAATCCCTGTCTATTTTTCGTTTTATCCTTTTCTTAAATTATCTATATATATTCCTATCTTTTTTCTTTTTAATTCTGAATTAAAAAAGTTTATTTTAATTCAGATTTTCTACTTCTTTTCGGCCGCCTCTACCGTTGGTTGCACATGAGGTCGTGTCCAAAGTTAATGTTTAAATAAAACAAAAAACCTTTTAAAAATATATATTTATATATATATATATTGACTGTATATATATTATATATAGACTGGAGATTTTTTGCAGTATATTTCTGTATATTTCTCTGTCTATTCTCGGAGGCTCCGACGCAAACTTAATAATCCAAGATTTCGGGGCGTAAAAACTGAAACAAAGCGAGGTAATTCTCCTTAGTGATAATTACCTAAAATATATAATATATTTAAAGTTTCATTTTAAAGTACTTTTTTTATTCAACCAAAATTTTTTACGCAAAATATTAAAGTTCAAGTCCAAAACTTCGTAAACCCACGAGGCCCCAGATATTTCCGCGACTCCAAAGTCTCTAATAACAATGATACTATCTATTTATAATAGTTATACTACTACTAATAAAAAAATAATAGTATATTTCTTTCTTACCCAACATTTTGCTCAGCTCAGCGTTGTGCAGGTCCGGGTTTTGCACCGCCAGCCGTTTGCGCTCATCTTTGGCCCAGACCATGAAGGCGTTCATGGGTCTCCTGATCCGCGGCTCCGGCGCCTTGTCCCCGGGACTTCTGCGGGGACCGTGGATGTCCGCAGCTTCTTGTCTGTCTCCGGGGGGACAGTCGAAGGACTCCGGCCACGGGGAGTAGGCGCTGATGAGGGCTGCCATCTGGGCGATGCCAAAAAGTCGCGACGCGCCGCGCGCTCTGACTCCGACGACCGTGCGCTCTTCCAACTTGCGTCTTTCTCTGTGTGGTGCGGCGCAAAGAGACGAATCAACGCCAGGTCACGTCTCTGGTGTATTTTTTTTTTTTTTTTTTTTTTTGCAATTATGGGGTGTTATTAAATAATTAAAACAGTGATGCGTCAGGATCAGGAGCTACAGGCTGCAGCCAGATGTCGGTGCCAGACTGGAGCAGAGCGCACAGATGTGGCAGCGGGCATCGAGCGGCTCCTCCTGGTGGTTCGGTCTTTCCTGCTCGATGGTGACGGAGGGAGAGCTTTTTATTTGAGGAGCAGGTTCCAGGAGAAACCCCGGAGATTTTCAGCTCCTCCTTGATTACAAGCGGAGGAAGGAGAAGGAGGGGGAGGGAGGGAGGCAGCGGAGGGAGAGAGGGGAGAGAGATTTCAACACCGCTAACTACTTGAACCGTCCCCACAACAAAGCGACACCTCCCGGAGTGGGGAGATAACGCAAAGTTTGGTAAACTGGCAATAAACAAACACACCGACTCAGGTCACGTGGTTGGTTTGAACCGGTCATCAAGGAAATGTCTTATCTGATGTCAGTGAATCGATGATTGACAAAGAGATTTTTCTACGTCATCAATGCTTCCTCGTTACATAAAAGCTCACCTGACAACATCTCCAACCTGTTCTACAGTCACGCAGGATCACATTAAAACACATGGAGTCCAATTAAAGAATTATGTTTCCAAAAATATATATGTCAAGAATGTGAGTAAAGAGGAATAATCTTCTTCTTCTCCTTTGGACTTGTCCCTTTTTCAGGGGTTTCCACAGTGAATCAACATTTTCCATCTCCCCCTGTCCTCTGTATCATCTACTCTAACTCCAACTACCTCCATGTCCTCCCTCACTGCATCCACCAGTATCCTCTTTGTCTTCTACCTGATAGCTCAGGATCATTCTTCTACCTCTGTATCCACTGTCCCTCCCCTGAACGTGTCCAAACCATCTCATTCTGTCTTCTCTAGCTTTTACTCCAAACCTTCCTGTCTGTGTTGTCCCTCTAATGACCTCATTCCTGATCCTGTCCATCCTTGTCTCAGAGAATCTCAGAATCTTTTTTCCTTTGGGAACATTGACCATAATAATGTCAAAATGACAAAGAGTTTGCTTTCCTTCATTTCTTAGATATTAGATGTTACCCATGTGTTTATGAAATTCCATTTTCCCCTTTTATAATAAACTAGACTAAAAGTAAGAAAAGACTGGCAGCTGTATAGTGTTGTTGAAAGCGGAGTTGAAAATATTTATTCAAGATTCAAAAAACTAATCGAACTGAACTGAATCGGATCGAACTGGATCGATCGTTTAATATTTTTTTATGAATCTGTAGCCTGTGAATGGAGATATGAATTGGATCATTACATGAGTGATCCCCACCCCTATATACACACACACATATATATATATATATATATATATGGTGGATAAATATTAAAATAAAGTTTATATACACACATACACACACACACATATATATATGTATATAAACTTTATTTTAATTGGTTATGATCTACCAGTTCTCTCCTAACGATCTTTGACAATATATTTTCTCCAATCAATTGAATTGAAACAACAGACACCATCATGGAACAGCAAACACTTGACACTTTACAACTGACACTTGACAACGATCCAACAAGACTGAGTGAGGGACAGGTGTATATACACTCAGGGCACCAGGTGACACGAGTGAGGCTAACGACAGAGACACAGGTGAGTGTGATCACACTGATAACCAGACACAGCAGGAAGTGGAGACAGACAGACCTGACATTAATATACTGTGTGTGTATATGTATATATGTATATACATACATATATATATATATATATATAGACATTGTATATACATACATATATATAATATTTTTCTTAAATACTTACCTTAAATACTTCTATATACATATATATATATATATATATATATATATATAAAATCCAGTATATACATATATCCAGAACCTCATCATTACAACCTGCTGGTTACAGAAATGTTCTATAAGTTCAGAGAAAAGGAGACACACGTGACACAAGGAACACCATCCTCACAGTGAAACAAAGTTGGAGCTGCACAGCATATTACACCGTTCTGGCCAAGTAAATTCTTGAGGATGCGTTATTTAACGCAGTATTTGTGAAGATAGAAGAAATAATACAAAACCAAAAGGGACGTCGAGGACATTGTTCCAATTTCTGGCACAACCAAGCAGTGATTGACTCTGAGAGGTCCAAGTTTATCTCAGACCAGTAATTTTGACTCCAACTGTACTCACAAATCAGACTATAATAACAGATTCTGCAGTTTGATCAACATTGGGACAGACCTCACTTCAATCACGTCACTCTACAGCCGTAGACATGTGTATCAAATGTTGACAGGACAGTCCACAGGTCCACAGTCCTGTCGCACACACACTCTGATCACTTGTTCCACTGCGTCAAGTTGTCTTACACATTCTTCAGTCAGCGGTGCCTCCAGCAGCCGTCTATCTGAAGTGTCAGCTTTAAGTGTTGCACCGTGACTCCCCCCCAACAGGAAGAGGATACGACACCTGTGGGTACAGATTGTGCGTAGAGCAGTCACCTCGGTGATATATAGAGCTGCACTTCCTGCTGTGCTGTGACGCTGGACACGTTGATGAGCAATGCAGTGAAAGTGTGTCTTGCAAAACAGCAGCATGGGTGACGGAGGCCAGACGGGGGCAGTTTCACATTGTATTTACTATTCAACATGTGAAGGAGGAGGGTGGAGAGAGGGTGGAGGGGGTTCTGACATGACCAGAGGCAGATTGGCGTGTGTGGGTGGAAGCTGCATCAGCCTGCTGTTGTTGAGCCTCTCAGTGACCAGACATGTGGCGGCTGGAGGTTTGAAGGATGGGGAAGTACTATCAGTGTAGAGTTCTTTAGTGTATTTTGCTTTAATTTCATTTGACAAACGTGAGGAAATAGGGTGAAGAAGGGAAAACGGTGAAGTCTTGTAAAAGTCTCAGAAAAAAAACATTAAATGCCCAAAAAATAAAGTACTTTTGATAGAGAATTTTTTTTTTAAAGAAAATTTTAGGACCAGAATTGTACATGTAAATTTGATAAGAATTTACATTATATATATATATATAATATATATATTAATATACATACAAATACAACCATTAAACATTAAAAAATCACAGCATTTCATAGAGAATAGACATATTTATATGTTTATGTATGTATATATATATACACATATGTATGTGTATATTTAGATACATATATTTATTATTTGATTTGAAAGTCTTTATTTTTATTTTTGTGTATATACATATATACGTGTGTATATACATACACACATATACACATAATGTATATACATATATACTGTATACAGATAAAGACATATATGTACATATATACATACTGACTATACATATATAGATTATTTGTATATACAAATAATGTATATACACATACTATATATACATTAATTAACTTGATAATATACATATATACATTATACATTATTTGACTTGAATGTCTATTTTATTTTTGTGTATATACGTGTGAGTATACACACACATATACATATATGTACATATATACATACTGTATATACTGTACATATACAAATATATACACCTATGTACAAATACACCTACTGTATATTGTTACAACCCTTTGGTCATATAGTTATGTTTAAATTGTAGTGTGTGTTAATTGTTTGTTTTTTGGCCGTGTCTTGGCAGGATCACATGGGAAAAAAGTTGCAAGGTCATTGGTCGATCACCAGAATAAAAACCAGCTGATATTGGTCATCTTCCCTTTTTCTCTTCAGCATTTACCAGGACCCTGGCCATGTGCTTCGCTCATATCTGTTTTGATTTGTATCTTATTTGTGTTATCATGTGTATTTCATGTGAGATGTGCGTGATTAGAAAGCCCAATTTTCGGATAGGGTTTTATTCGTCTTGCACTGTTTTCGCCTGATTGTGTTTGAGTTATAAATCAAACCCCTGTGTTTTCTGTTCAGTCTTTGAAATTGCTAACAGCAGGGTCCTCTTTATGTTATGGTATTATTATGTTATTATTTACATTGAGATAAACGAATAGCCCAAAAGCTATATGTTATATGCATTGGCCATCTTCTGGGGGAAGAAGAGGAGAAAAGGGCAAAATCACATTGCGTAACCTTTTCCCCTAGACTTGGTACGAAACAATATACACATATATGTACATTTATACACACACACAAATATATCTATATTTATATATATATGTGCATTTATATGTATATATACACACATATATATATATATATATATATATATATATATTATGTATAGTTTTTATAAACAAATTGTGTATTCTACTGTGACCATTACAGTAAACTGACTTGACTTGTCATTCATAAAAGTCTGCCACAAACATTGAAGTTTTTAAGATTTAAAAATAACTTTTTCTTTTAGACAAAAATTCATGTCCATCTGCAGCTCATGGAACTTTTTTTCTTCATAAAACACAGACTCCACAAAAAATTATTTTCCTTGGGTAAAATTTTTTATTCCATAAAAAAAAAAAAAACTTTGCTACTTTTAGGATAGGGTAGAGAATTGTATCTTTGCACAGGTTAGGGTTCAACTCCAGATCGACGCCTGGCGTC
>JAFBJS010000107.1:15745-28540 GCA_016785265.1 Paraplagusia blochii
TTATGTTATTTTTATTTTAGAATGGGTTGGCGACCCACTTTTGGGTTGGGACCCACCAGTTGAGAACTAACTAACTGGTTTATCATATTTTGAACCTCCATTTTTTTTCTGGAATGTCCAATAAATTTGGCCCGATATTAGGATATTATGTAATATCTGTAAGAATCCTCACCATGATTAAAAAATATCCCGATAACTTGGATGATTTCAGAATTATTTCTAAAAATATTTTTGGGGAAAAATGACTGTATATACAAGTAAAAGTCACTAGATGGCAGCATTACAGCTCATTAATTTAATGTTTCTCCATCTGTACAGAGGAATAAAGGAACATTACCAGGCTGATATATAGGTATGCGTTGAAATATTCTCTGAAATTAAATCTGAAGTGTCCTTTATTAAAAAGTTTCAAGGAATATTTTCTTTTTCTTTTTTAATTCTGAACACTTACAAAGAAGAACATTCAGCAGCTGTTTCCACCCTTGAGTTCCTTCAGTTCAAGTGATTACGTAGGTAAACATGTTCATATCTCCTAAAACAGTTACCTCCACCTTTTTCGTTTGTCTTTTAATGCAGAAGACTTGGTCTCCAAGAGACAAAGCATTTTGGAAATCTTCACTTCTTACCAGGGATTATGCAGAGCAGGCCTGTTGCATCCTGGGAAAATCCTGTCGCAATAAATCCCAATTTCATGTAGGACTCGGAACAGAGGGAATTATCTGTTGGTTGGACTTTTCCTTTTCTTATAAGACAAAGGCTTTTCTTCTGTCTCCTTTCTAGATCTTTAACCCTACACTAGGAACCTTCCAAAAGTCATTGTTCATTGTGCTAGCCTTTTTTTTAGGGAGGAAGTGGAGATGGATCGGACATGTGACTGAATCTGAAGCATCTTTAAAAGCAAAGAGGAGATTCAGTAACTGTCAAAATACCACATCTTATACATTTGTTTTGCGGCCTGGGATCAACTCACCGATGGACAGGTGCTGATCTGCAGCCCAGGGGTTGAACAACCAGAGAGTCTAAACAGGAAATGAACGTGTTAATTGCCTTAGTCTTGAAATAAACTGCTCTGGAAACCTTTGTAGAAGAGAAAAGGAAGAAAGAAAAGGCTTCAGAGGAACTTCTGATGTGACCTGACACAAACTGTGTGTGTGTGTGTGTGTGTGTGTGTGTGTGTGTGTGTGTGTGTGTGTGTGTGTGTGTTTCATGGGCCCGGCAGCAGAAATGGAAGGTGGAACTGAGCTGTAATTGGTTTCTGTTTACGAGTAATCCTGCCACACATGCACAACCACAAGCAATTAGTCAGACAGCTCCAGCTTTATCAGTACAGAACTGACAGAGTGTGTGTCTGTGTGTGTGTGTGTGTGTGTGTGTGTGTGTGTGCCTTTGTCATGTGGTTATTAGTCAGATGGACGTGTGAGATTAACATCCAGCTCTTTTCTGCCACAGCTCTGCATCAGGTCGGGTTTATTTTTATCCGTCTTTTCACAAACATGTGAGGAAATTAACAACATAAGAAAAGTTCTAAAGTGCATCAGTAGAGTGTTGTTATGTAAGAACTTTTTATAATCATCACATAAAGCGTTAGATTTCAAGCCTTGTGCTTGAAAAAAGCTCCACAAAGACTGTTAATTTAGATTTTATGTATTTATTTATGTTTTAATAAGAAAAAATAATATGTTAAATTGACTACTATTTATTAAAGTTGCATTTTGTGTAAAAAATATCAACTATTCAATATAAGGCAAACACATTTTCAACTCTGGCCTCACACAATGTCTTGGTGGGCCATAATAGGGCCCACAGGCCTTATGTTTGACACTTGGGAATTAAGGAAAAAAAAAATTTATCAACCTACAATATGACAAATATTAACTTTTTTAAATACTTTTTTATGTTTACTAAAAAAATTAATAAGTAGTGGCAATGTAGGGCAGCAGTGGTGGCCTAGTGGTTTCAGAGACAGACTTGGGTCCTCAAGGTTTCAGGTTCTAATCCACCAGGTTCTCACTGAGGTGCTCTGGTCATAGCACTGTCCTGAGCCACATAACCTCTAGGGGGCTCGACAACCACAGGAAGTCTGCAGTGGTAGAGACTGCATCCCTCAGGACCAGGTAACCTATAAGACAAGCATGGACAAACTAAGGCCTGGGGGCCAGATGTGGCCCATTAATCTTTGTAATCCGGCCCACCAAAACAGACTCAAAAGAACTGTCCAGTTTTATGACCAGAGTCCTGGGGCAATGGTTAAGGAACCAGACTGAGGTCTGTAGGGTTCCAGGTTCTCATCTGTCAACTGCCAGGTTACCACTGAGCATGGCACGTCCCCACTCACTGCACGAAGTTGTCCACTGTTCACTTTGGTGATGGGTTAAATACAGAGGACAAATTTCAGGACAAATTAAAAGGAGATTCCTTTCCTTCTTTGCATCCTTTCCTAAGAGGATGAATGAATGAATGCATGAATGAATGAATGAATGAATGAATGAATCCAATGCACTAAGGCGGATATAAAACACAGAGATGGTGAATTTATGAATGAAAACTGGGGAATACACACAAACCCACTGATCAACACCAGACTGACAAACAGCCAAAAATAGAACAGAGTGTTTGGCTGAGAGCAAAAGTGAAAGCTCTCTCTCTCACTCTCTCTCTCTCCCTCACACACACACACTCACACTGCAGTCCCTCCCTCCGTCACTCCCTCCATCACCCCGCCCTTCTTTGGTAAGGTCCATGTGTGAGTCATCAGTGGTCTTAAACTGTCTCACTCTCCCCGTCCCTCAGACAGAACTGCAGCAGAGAGACAAACACAAATCATCAACAAATGCTATCAAATAAAACAACAACAATGACACTGTGAAGATGGAAACAAAAATAAATCCCCAAATATTATATATATATCATAAAAACCACATATTTTACTGTTTCTATCTGTGTTGAACTGCTTCATAAATATATAAATATATATATTTTTCATTTCAGTTTCCCATCTGTGACCTGACGTGTACGTCACAGCTGAGAAATATAAACACCAGACTCAGGAAATCACTGTGAAAGTAAACATCCAGGGTCGCCTCCAAAATTTGTCAGCACTTTTGCTGCGCTGTGACTCATACCACTACGGGGGTGCGTGCTCGTGTGCGCGCACTGGCTTATTTTGTCTAGAATCTTATACAAATCAGCAGCTCAGTAATGGGATCTCTGATTGCAATCAGCTCCACCACAGGGGGCCGGGAGGGGGCGACATTTCAGATGTGATTGTCATATTTAAAAGGTTAAGTTTTAGGGTTTTTTTCTTGATATGTTTGTTTAGAAGGAGCTGAGATCAGTGGTGTGAGTAGTAACAGCTGCACCAGCAGACCTGGGGGAGAGGGAGAGGGAGAGAGAGGGAGGAGACCGGGGAGAGAGTCCTCACGATCTGTGACGCAGGAGTCAGGTGCTTCCTCTTATAGCGCTGGGAGCTGTCCGCGGTGCTGAAAACACCCCGCCGTCACTGACAGCCACAGACAGACATGCTCAGCTCTCTCCTCCGCTGCTCTTCGTGAACTCTCCGCAGGAAACTCATCACCGAGGTAAGAACGGATCACGGTCCCCGGGCTGGGGGTGCACCGTCACAGCCAGGCTGAGGCTGAGCACCCCGGGGGGAGGCGTGTTGTGGGGGTGAGGGTTTCCCCTGGTTCTTCAGGGGTTTTTTTTTTCAGCCACTTCAGCTGTTTACCAACCTGATGCACCTCCGCTGGTTGCGTTTCTCCTCCGCTGCTGACGTCGCGACTCTTTGTTCTCAGGTCGCTTTCTGATCCTTTTGCTTCTATGTTTTTTTTGTGTTTCCTGACACAAGGATTTTAGTGAATATAGTAGTGATTGTTTCGTCATCACCAAAGTTGAAACACATCTGTCTCTCCTTCTTTCTCTCTCTCTTTATCTCCATCCATTCATCTATATTTCTGTTAATCTATCTCTTTATCCATCCATTTACCTACCGACCTAACTACCTACCTATCTAACCATGGTATCTATCTGTCCATCTATCTATCAACCTATCTAAATATCTATCTATCCATCTATCTATCTATCTATATTCTCCCCTATCCATCCATCTTTCTTTCTTTCTTTCTTTCTTTCTTTCTTTCTTTCTTTCTTTCTTTCTTTCTATCATCCATCTTTTTTTTCTGTTTATTTATCTTTCTATCCATCAATTTATCTATCTATCTATCTATCTATCTATCCATCCATCTATCTATCTATCATTATCCATAAATTTTCTTTCCTTCTTTTTATTTATTGATGGATAGATAAATACACATTTATCTATCCATCAATAGCCATGGGTACTCATCAATACCTAGTTAGGTAGGTTGTTAGTTAGATACCCATCTATCTATCTACCTACCAATCTATTTACCTGCCAATCCATCCATCCATCCATCCATCCATCTTCCTTCTCTCTGTCCATCTCTGACAGAATCCATTGGTCTGACTCACTCACACACACACACACACACACCGGAAACTTAGACTAATTCGCACACACGTCAATATAATATTTATGTTGGAAATAAACACAACTTGCAAAAAAAAAAAAAAAAAAAACGGCCCCGCCGGGTTGCCATGACAACGGGGCCGTGACTCACGGCGAGCGGCAATTTGACGCCTAATGAGATTTTCACTGTAGATGTTGCTGCTGCTGGAGCTGCTGCGGGCAAACACCACAGGGAGGGAGGAGAAGAATAATATTAATAATAATAATAATCCAGGTTCTCATCATTAAAGTTTATTATATTCAATAATATTACTTATATAATACTTAAAGTTACTTAAAGAAAAAAAATGTCCTGCTGCTGAACCTGTTGATGATATTTTACTTCCGTTTATTATCAGAGAATATTTTTTTATTTTTCATTTAATTCATCTTCATCCTCTCATCTGATACCACGTCTCAGGGGCAGCAGTCTCCACCGCTGTCACCCAAATCACACTGTCCCATACTGTCAGCCTTCGTGTGGGTGGGGAGCCAAGTCCTCTTCTTTAACCACTGTGCTACTGTTTTTTTTTGTTTTTTTTTAATTTCCTAAGATTTATTTTTCTAATGATTCCTTCCTGTCTCACTCTCAGATATTAAATCCAACCACCAGCAGTTACTGCTGGTATTAATTGCAGTGAAAATTGCTTTTTATGGATCTGCGCGGTTGGGAATATTGATTTAGTGACAATTTGATGATAACAGCGTAAAGTCCTGTTATCAGAATCATTTCCTTTTCAAAACACTGGATAAAGACATAACATGAATGTCAGCTGATCATGTAACTTCAGTGATTTGTGATATTAATTAATATTACTGTGTTTAGTGTTTGGGAACTGACTTTTAGTCTTTAGTTGCAAATAAAACTGCACAGGTTGGAGCTTCAGGATTTTTTCAAAATAAACTGTGATCTGACAGGGTTATGGTTACCATTGACATGTACCTCCGTCTTCTGTCAACAGGTGTCACCATGGTGCCACTCCAGGACGCCTCCACCTCCAGCAGACTCTTCCTGCTCTGTGTCTCTAAACTCCTCTTCGTCCTCCTCTTCCTGAGTTCCTCTCATGTTCACGGGGCATCACTTGTAGAAGACAAAGTCTGGGGAAGCGAATCAGGCGCCCGGGGAGGAATCCGTGTCCCTAATGTGGACATGATGAAGGCGCTGGAGTACATCGAGAGCCTGCGTCAGAAGACCGGTGCGGAGTCCCAGCAGCACGTCCCTCACTCTCCCGGCAAGGACAACACTGACGCTGAGGATGCAGAGAGGTTGCAAGCTCTTCTCCGACTTGCGTCCAATCCAGTGCAGGGCACAGATGGGGACAAGGAGCAAGAGGAGGAAGAGGAAGAAGGAAAGGAGGACAAGAGTGAGGAGCTGCTCCAGGCCGTGCTCAGCACGCTGCAGGAGGCCGACAAGGCCGCGCCCGCAGGTTCCCTTCGCCCCAAGGCTGAAGAAGAAGGAACCAAAGAGGGCGAGTATCCGAGGAGGCAGCAGAAGCAGCAGAGTATTCCACTGCACAAGAAACTGCCGCTCATGTTTGAGGATGAGGAGGAGGAGGAGGAGCAGGGTGGGGCAGGAGAGGAGGAGGAGGGTGAGGGACCGGGTCATCTGAAACGCACCAATGAAAACGTGGAGGAGAAGTACACTCCCCAGAACCTGGCCACGCTGCAGTCGGTGTTTGATGAACTGGACAGGCTGACCAGCGTGAGGTCCAGGAGCAGACGCCTGGATGAGGAGGAAGACCCCGAGGACGGGGAGGACGGGGAGGAGGAGCTGTTCAACGAGGGGAACATGGCGTACCCTGAGGAGGACAGAGATCTTGTCCCAGAGTGGGGTTTTCTCAAAGACATGACAGTAAGAGACGACGATGATGGAGAAGAAGAAGAAGAAAAAGACAAACGGGACGTAGATCAGGACTTTGACTACGTGGACAACAACAAGGATGAGACGGAGAACACCGAGGAGGAAGAGGATGAGGGTTACCCAGCCAAGAGGTCAAAGGACTCGGATGACGCTGCCAACCTGGTGGACTATTACCTTCTGAAAGTGTTGGAGAAAACTGAGGAGGAGCAGAAACGAGAGCTGGAAGAAGAGGAGGAAGAAGAGGAGGCGGAGGAGAAGGAGAGAGCAGAGAGGAGAGTGACTCAGTCGCTCTACAGAGACAATGTCCTCCCACAAAACCTCTACCAGATCATCAAGTTCTCCCAAAAATACAAGGTCCCACCTGAGGAGGTGATGAACATGCTGAGGGCCAGACAGACAAAGAACCAGAAGATGAACAAACTCTCCAGAGTTCACAACAAGTTCCCTCAGATCCCCTCAAGGAACGTGCACAAGATCCCCGACTCCACCTTCTACAGCAGGCATCCGCCCTTCACCCAGAAATCCCCAGAGCAGCTGAGGACGGAGGAAATCCTCAAGATCCTGGGGTTTGACGGAACCACGGATCGAGCTCCCGTCAGAGAGAAGACACCGTACAGAGGTTCGCTGTCACGACTCCACACCCAGTCCGTGGGACGTCTGGGGGAACCCACACCCAGGCGCTTCCCCACGACGCTAAAGAGTCGCTATGACAACGCTCTGGACGAGGACGAGTTGGCGGCGTATTTGGCAGCGAAGTTGCCAACGCAGTATCTGAGGCCCACGTTCAGGGCCCGGAGCCAAAAGCGAGACGACGGCGGGTCCTTTGAACAACTCATACAGGATTACTTTGATCACATGGACGCTGGAGATAAAAGGCCTGATGAGAAGAGACAGTCTGAGCCCGAGGGGAGCTTCGAGAACGAGGCGGTGATTAAACTGTTGAGTTATCTGAGCCCCGAAACCACGCAGGGAAATAGTGATGATGCCAAAACTGTACAGGGATAGACGGAGGGACACGGGCGGAGACAGGTGTATGTATATACGCAGGAAGAAAACAAAAGACCAGAGTAAAAAAAAAAAAAACATCCATCAGCAACAAATGATATTTATAAATATATATTTTTCAATTCTTATATTCTAAACCAACACACGTCCAGGAAAACTGCAGCTTTATCTGTTCAAAAACAGGAAAAAAAACTATAGAAAAAGTGAAAATTTGAAGGTTGCCATTCGCTGCATCTGCAGATTCCGATGATGAAAAACCAGTGGTCTTTTGTTTTTGTTCTAGTTTATATATGTGTACGTATAAGGGTGGAGTGAGTACGAAGTCAACATTGAGTTATGACGTAGTTTACATTGGTATTTATTCGCCCAAATGTCAGTGATCCAACATTTTTCTTTCTTTTGATGCTTGTTTTTAAATAAAAAAACCAACGTTGCTCAGCAGCTGACGACGCCACATGTGACTCACCAGCCGTACATCTCAACACACACATCCAAGAATCAGTGTTGCATTATTTTTATGTAAATCTCCTTGAATGTTGTCATACAGTAAGTGACATACCTGAGGTTAATAAAGCATTGACTTTAGTTTTCCTTACTGCGCCGTGTTTCTTCATTTCAACACAGCTTCAGCGGAGCTGAACCGTCAACCTGAGGCTCAAAGGCACTGTAAACAACCATACAGGTGGTCCAGCTCAGCCCCGGCCTGGTCTGGTCTCCAGAGTTCTGCAGACAAGTTCGTCTGCGGTCATGAAATGTCCCGGGCCTCACCTGGAGACTCAGTAGGCAGGTTTGCTCATGTACTCCTCCATGGTCTGCTGATGAAGATTGAAAAATATCAACAGGTTTCCTTGGAAACCCACGCCGTCCTAAAGCTGATCCACTACCTCCTGCAGCGTGTCAGCCTCCTCCATGGATTCACCCACGGACAGCTTAGATGTTTCCAAGATCTCTCCTCCCATCAGGAATTCGTCCAGGATGTAGTAGGCCTTCTCGAAGTTGAAGATAATGTCCAACTCACAGACCTGAAAGAGGAAACAGAAGTTACAGACCCTCTGACGGAGGTGAGGTGAAATCATCAAGAATTTTAAATCTATTTTGTTTTCAATATGCAATTGCAACATACGAACACCAGGGGGAGTGTGAGTAAAAGGACCAGCTATCAGGATGTTTTAGAAACACAAACAACTACAGCCCTAATAGAAATAAAATATATATATGTATATATACATATATATATGAAATATATAAATATGAAAATGCAAATCCAGCATTTGTTTGTGACAAAACACACAAAAATGTAAAGTACACACACATAAATCAAACTAAGGTGCAGGGACCAAATCTGGCCCGCAGTGTGATTATATTATATTTAGTGTATTTTATACTGGCAGGATT
Source organism: Paraplagusia blochii (assembly GCA_016785265.1). Lineage (NCBI taxonomy): Eukaryota > Metazoa > Chordata > Actinopteri > Pleuronectiformes > Cynoglossidae > Paraplagusia > Paraplagusia blochii. Next base: position 24,532 of record JAFBJS010000107.1, read on the forward strand.
TGTAGTATAAGCAATGTATATTAAATATTAGTGGATATTTGTCTAGGACGTCTATAGTTAAAATTTCTCAGGTGTATATAATGCATAGACATATACTGTATATATATTTACATTTATATATATATAGAGAGAGACAGACAGACAGATAGATAGATAGATAGATAGATAAATATATATATATCAATATATAAATATTATAATATTCAATTATACTATTTAATATTATAATTACTCTGGTGTTTGCTATAATAAATGTTTATAACATATATATTAGTATATGTATATATTATTATAAATATATATATTAGAATTTGTTTAAATACTAAGTTACAGATTTGGAGCAAAGGGAGTTTTTAAACATATTAAACATATAACTTCACTGTTTCAGTTCTTCATTTTGTTCCACTGTGGATTTGAGGTTGAAACAACAGCTTTATTGTCTAAACAGACTTTAATTTTAGTAAAATATAATTTCAGGGTCATTTATTTCATGTAATACGTTCAGTAGAAAAACACTCTTAACGTCAACGCTGCGGTTGAACTTGGATAATAATCATTATATAATCATCTTGAAGCCAAAACTCACGTTTCCAAAGTATTTATCCAACAACTCCACGTATCTGTGCAGAACCTCCAGCGTCAGAAGCTCATTGTCCTGTTGTTCTACTGCAGCACAGAAGTATAAGCTGGCGTACCTGAGGACAGACAGGAGGACAGACAGGCTGGACGGTCGTCTCTCTACTAGTTATCGACACTGGTTAATGACTAACTACTATAGACCAGAGACCGTAGATGGTTCACCTCTTGAAAACGATCTTGACGTCCCTCCAATGCAGGAAGTTGCTGGATCGCGGTGGTCGAGCCAACACCAACATCATCATGTCACGGATCACCTTCTTCTTCTCCCGCTCTGTGATTGGTAGAAACCATTTCTGCAGGCGGAGCTTCCCCTGACGACTGAAGAGCAACAGGAAACGGATCTGGGAAAATGAAAAGAAATGAAAAAAAGATAAAGTGATTCGTGAAAATAATCAAAGACTGACCGATCAAAAAACAGACAGACAGACAGACAGACAGACAGACAGATAAATAGGTAGATCCAAAGACAGACAGATTCATGAAGAACAGACAGATAGACAGACATTAAGACAGATACATAAATAGACAGGTGGAAAGACAGACAGATAAACAGATAGACAGACAGATAGATATACAGACAGGTAGACCGACAGATAGACAGACCAATAGACAGGTAGACCAACAGACAGACAGGTAAGTAGGCAGACAGACAAGTAGCCCGACAGACAGATAAAGGGACACGCAGACAGACAGAAAGCTAGACTGTCAGAAAGACAGGTAAACTAACAGAAGAACAGACAGATAAATAGACAGACAGGTAGACTGATAGAAAGACAGACAGATAACTAGACAGACAATAAATAGACAGACAGGTAGACTGGTAGAAAGACATACAGATAACTAAGACAGATCCAAAATAGACAGGTAGACAGAGAGGCAGATAAATAGACAGACAGACAGACAGACAGACAGACAGACAGACAGACAGAAATACAGGTAGAATGACAGAAAGGCAGACAGAAAACTAGATGGACAGACAGACAGATGGGCAGAAAGCTAGTTAGACAGACAGACAGGTAGACAAACAGACAGACAGACAGATTCCACCAAAGGCCTGTAGACAGTTCTCCTCTCTCCTCTCCTGGGTGAGTGTTAATTCTCTGTAAACTAATTGTGTAATTCACTGATTCACCTGAAGGCAACAGGCTGGAACAGGATGTGTAGGTAGATGTAGATGAGATGTTGATTCATCTCAGCTACAGTGAAGAGGAAAGACAACATGGCAGGTGTGAAGGTCCTGGAGGATCATGAAGGTCTGACAGATCATTGATCAGTTGGACCAGGATGAAAGGAAGGAATTCTTCCTCCGTCAGTAAGAAGAAGAAAAAATAACACTGAGATTTCCAGACTGGAACACCTGGAACACCAGGAACACCAGGAACACCTGGAACATCTGTGGTTCCTTCATCTGTTTAATTCTTAAGTAAATGGTCTTAATGAGCTGGTAACCATGGCAACGGAATTTTGAATTGAATTCAAATTCAACGCAAAGTTTGAATTGAATGACTTTCTGTACAAATAAATACAGTTCTTTGACCAGATTTTTTTTCTTATTAATTCCTATTTTCTTATTCTGTGATAAAAAGAAAATCAATTACTTTTTCCTGACCTTAAATATTAAAACTGTGAAATTCAAACTCTCCGAACAGACATTTGCCTTCATTTGCATTTCCCTCAGTGTTGTTCCAAAGGTTCTCCTCGTTCCTCCTCAACGTGTCCTCTCAGTCTTCCATTAAAGAAAATGTTTTTCAAAATAAAAACCTTGACCTTCAACGACACATTCCACAACGGTCACTGTTTCAGGACCTTTGGTCCAGGAAGTTCATCTGCTCCGCAGCAATAAAAGCATAAAACACCGCCATCCAGGGGAGTTCAAACTCCACTGGGAAAATACAGACAAGGAGAACAAAGGGGACTGTGATGGAACCATAGTTAGAACAGTGAGAGAACAACTGTAAGAACAGTGACATAAGTGCTGTAGGAACAATGAGAGAACACCTGTTAGAACAGGGAAATAACTGCTGTTAGAACAGTGAGAAAACTGCAGTAGGAACAACAAGAGAACGTCTCTTAGAACAGTGAAGGAACAGATGTAGAGACAGTGAGAGAGTGTTGGAAGAACAGCAAGAGAACAACTCTTAGAACCATGAGAGAAGGGCTACAGGAACAGTGAGAAAACTATGAGAACAGTGACAGAGAACTGCAGTAGGAACAATAAGAGAACAACTCTTAGAACAGTGAAAGAACAACTCTCAGAACAATGAAAAACTACTGCTAGAACAGTACAAGAACAACTGCTGTAGGAACAATGAGAGATGATAGGAGAACGAGAAGAGAACAACTGCTAGAACAGTGAGACAATGGCTGTAGGAACAGTGAAATAACTGTTGACAGAACTGTCGTAAGAACATTGAAATAACTGATGTTAGAACAGTGAGAGAATGACTGTTAGAACTGTGAAAGAACTGCTGTGGAACTATGAGAGAACAACTCTTAGAACAGTGAAAGAACTGATGTTAGAACAGGAGGAGAAGACTGTTAGAACAGTGAGAGAACAATGAAATAACTGATGTCAGATCAGTGAGAGAACTACAGGTAAACAGAGGGAGAACAACTGTTAGAACAGTGAGAGAACAGCTGTTAGAACAGTGAGAGAACAACTGTTAGAACAGTGAGAGAACAACTGTTAGAACATCTCAACAACGTCATGTATCTGTGCTCAGGTGATCGCGTCCTGTGGTCTGGAGCTCACCATGTTACCAGCAGCAGCAGCAGCAGCAGGTGTTCGAAGGTTGGTGGGTCGGTGGATGAGTGGGTGACGCGGCCTACATTCACTTCCTGCAGGTGTTCAGACGGTTCGTGTCCTCCAGTCTCCTCCGCTTCTCCTCCGCTTCTCCTCCGCAGCTCTGTCGACGTCTCTGCTCCAGCCTTCAGTCACACCTTCCCCGGCAGAGGCCGCGCCCTGTTGGGCTGCAGGTGCTGATTGGTCACCGGATACACACACACACTCACACACACACACACAGACCTACACACACTCTCTGGGTGAGAGGAGATCATGAAGGTGGAGACAAGACTCGAACTGATGTTTTGACCAATAACTCCAACTTTATTTTATAGAAAAAACAGCACAAAATAAGAGCATCTGCTCATAATGATGGAAATAAATACAAGAGACAGAAGACAGGAGACAGGGTTGGAGGTGGAGGAGGTGAAGATGCTGAGATTCAGGAGAGACAAGGATGGACAGGAACAGGAATGGGGTGATTAGAGGGACAACACAGACAGGAAGGTTTGGAGAAAAAGACAGAGAAGACAGATTGAGATGGTTTGGACATGTTCAGAGGAGGGACAGTGGATACATTGGTAG
>JAFBJS010000107.1:28550-40223 GCA_016785265.1 Paraplagusia blochii
ATCCTAGAGATGGAGCTACCAGGTAGGAGACAAAGAGGAGATTGATGGATGCAGTGAGGGAGGACATGGAGGTAGTTGGAGTTAGAGGAGAAGATACAGAGGACAGGGAAGAAGGAGACACTATACAACCACACACAACAGGTTTGAACCCTGTAGCCAGAACAGCTGTGGATGAAAGTGTCCACCAAATGTACTGGGATGTGATGTCAATCAAGACAAACAGGAAAAGTCAAAAGGACAATGATATTTTTATTCAAACGTATAATTTGGAAAACCTGGTGGACTGGATTATTCTGCCTAATGGGCCACATCCGGACCCCGGGCCTTAGTTTGTCTGGTTTGTCAGTCTATCTAATGGTTGGTTAATGTTCCCAATGATTATTATAGGTCAGATATTGTGACTGAATGAATGGACGAACTAAAGTCAGAGACAAAACTGCATCTGACTTTCAGTTCTTAGATCCTTCCTCCACCCTCTCCTCCACCCTCTCCTCCTCCCTCTGTCTCCCTACTTTCTGATGTCGAATGAACACCACCACCACCACCAGCAGCAGCAGCAGCAGCAGCTCCACGTGGTCAGTGAGCAGAGTTGAGGTGGAGCAGAGAGCAGAGCTCAGTCGGAGTCTCCAACAGCTGCAGGAAACATGTCTCTGTACCGTAACTTCGCCTGGTTCCTGAAGGGAATGACTGAGTTCACCAGGTAAGAAGAGACAACTGGTCTCATCACAGCAGTGTCCTCAGCAGGTACATGATGATGACGATGATGACGATCTGCTGCTGGATCTTCTTTTATTTTCTGCTCTGTTGGTTTGAGTGTGAATGAATTTACTGCATTGTTATAACTTTATTGATCTGAAAACTAAAGTCCAACCTGCACAAAAGTCTCAGAGTTTGTTGTCCTCAATATAGGATTCTAAGATTTCTTTATTATTTAGTCTTGATTATGTAACTAATCTGGTAAAAGATTACTTTATTAACCATAAAATTCCATTAATAAAATCCGAGAGCTTAAAAGGACGAGTAGAATTTATAAATTAAACCCACTTTTATTGTGAAAATATAGACCATTTAAATATTAAAAATGTTTTTAAAAAGTATCTTTGAGTCCCTCAAAAAATGACAAACATGTCAACAATGTTTAGGCCAAGATGGAGACTGTGGTTCCATGAGGAACAATAGTAAAATAGTTTTGGATCAGAACATTTTAAAGTTAAAATGGAAAACTTACTTTGGGATCTACCTACATCCAGATAGTTCACAATCAGTCCAGTCTCGTTGAAAAAGAAAAAAGAATAGACACTCATCCATATTTTACCATTTCGTCCGTTCACTTATTCCTGTTAGAGCACAGATGTCAAACTCAGACCCGGGGTCCAAATCTGGCCCACATTGTTATTATATTTGGCCCGCGAGATCATAGAAAATGTGTAATAGAGTTGACCCTCCACTAATGCCCGTAAATACTGGCAGAATTTGTAGTAATAAAAAGTAATACTTTTGTTTTATTTGTTGTAGGTCTGTTAAAAAAAAAGGCACAGAAAATATTTCGCAAAACAATTTGGCCCGATTTTTGCAAAATTTTCTGGGATTGCGCGTACAATCCTGGGATGTTGACCAAAGGTTTGGGGGCAACTAGCTGCATATATCAGTATCAGTTGATATCGTAATCGGACGTAAAGTGTTTGGACAGTATGGGTAAAAGTTGATATCTGATACCCACACAGTGGTGGGCCGTAAGGGCCTTCTCTGCTGGCCTAGATATACTCAGAAAAACACATTTATTCAAAAATATTTTAAAGCTGAAAAAAAAACTTTTTGTCCAATCATATTTCTGCTAGCTAGTGTTGTCAGGTTCCATGAAATATCTGGATAATATATGGACAAATGAATGTAGAAATAGTTGACGGCACTCAGACCAATCATCTCGTCGTCAGGGCCATCTAGCTGGCCCTACCTTAAAGGTAACACGTACGTGTCCTGTGATTGGATAAACTCTGCAATCACGGGATATACATTATATTGGTGATATAATTTGTGGATCCTCAAGTCCTGGTGTCACTGATGTTATTATGAAACGTATTAATTTGACATCGCAAAACTATGACATCACTGAAGGCCTACGGTTGCCACTGCATCCCTAATATATTACGACATATTTTATAATGTTTTCATAAAGATGTTTGTAGAGCTACAACCAGGCAACTGATAGTATTTGGATGGTTTTGGTGAAATGTTGGACAAATGTACACAATACTTTGTGTTACTGAAGGACAACAAGGCCGTTTCTGGTTCTAGTTCTGGTTCTGGTCCAGTCTGCCCTGATTCTTCTTCCCTCGTCCCTCCAGGGCCAGATGATCTGAAGAGATGTTTTTGTCACTGCTTCCCGTCTCCTCTTTGTTCTGTGTTATCTTTATTGCAGAGGCCGTCCTTCCACCCGCTCTGACCCTGCGCTAATAGCTCTCTGCATGTCACCAGGGAACAGAGTGGGCATTTTACCACCGTGTTACCCCAGTCCCTGACCGCTCTGCCCTCCCTGCCCCCGTCCCCTCTGCTGCCCTCAACAATGGCATCCCAGACAATGGGGTGAATTGAAGCTCTTGGTGCCACACACACACACACACACACATACACGTGCACACACACAGCGGGCTGACCCTCCCGGGGACAATGCCAGGCACCCTCTCGTCCTCATTGTGTGTACAGTAAAGCTGTGAACCAGGCTACAGTATGGAGCCTGAACTGACCGCTCCTCAAACACTGACCCTCTGTGACCTGGGACACACAGGACAACGTCTGAATCAACCTGCTGCTCATGGTGTTGGTGTTTCCATATTACAGGAGTGCCTACCTGTCCACCTCCAAAACCTTTGTGGAGAAGGACCTGGAGGTGTCCGTGGCTGGACGCTCCTTCATGATCACAGGAGCCAACAGTGGCATCGGGAAAGCCACCGCCATGGCCATCGCCAAGAGAGGTAGACACTGAGGGGACAATGTCCCTGATCAACCACTAGTCATCTAGATGATCATCAGAGACCATCCACCTGTACATCCATTCATTTATCTCTCCATCATCCATCCATTGATATACAAAGCCAATATTCATCTACCATCCACCCATTCACCCATGAATACCATCCATCCATCAATGCAATCATCAGTCAACACTTCCTGACTACATGACTACATCCATCATCAATTCCTTCGTCCATCCATCAATGCAATCATCAATTAATTTCTCCATCCATCCACCCATTACTCCATCCATCTATACATCCATCAATTCATCCATCTATGACTACCTCCATCCATCCATTAATGCAACCATCAGTCAACACCTCTGGACTACATGGCTACATCCATCCATCCTCAATTCCTCCATCATCCATCAATGCAATCATCAATTAGTTCCTTCATCCATCCATCCAGCCATCTATCCATGAATACATACATCCATCCACCCATACCTCATCAATTCATCCATCTTTGACTACCTCCATCAATCCATCAATGCAACCATCAGTCAACACCTCCTTCCATCCATCCATCCATCCATCCATCCATCTATCCATCAATGCAACCATCCATCCATCTATCCATGAGTCCATCCATCCGTTCATCAATTAATTCCTCCATCCATCTACCATCCATCCACCCACCCATTCCTCCATCCATCCATCCATCTATCCATGAATCCATCCATTTATCCATGAATACATCCATCCATCCATCATCAATGCAACCATCAGTCAACACCTTCTTCCATCCATCCATCCATCTATTCATTCAACAAATAACAAAAAAAAATATATAAACATAGCATAAGAGCAGTGACTTCAACCCTAAGAAGAAACAACAGGCAGTAACAGAAGGTTGAAACCCATAGAAAATGCTACAAATACTTCCATAGTCCTTGGGTTAATCACTGAGGTGAAGTTTAGGGTTGCCATTCAGTCAAACGACTGGCAACAAAGGAAAAACAACCAAGTTCCACCTGCATTAATCACCCTCTCAGCATTACTCACCCAAACCATAGAACCAATAAAGACAGATCCTCCGTCTGTTGCGTCACATTTATTACACAAACGTCCAAAAACAAACTTACGTAATGTGCGGTTGTCAAATGTGTAAACGCTGTAATGAGAAGCAGAGGAGTTCAATGGTCTTAGCGTTAAATTCCCATTAGGAGCTCGGAGAACAAATTGCAATAACGACGTGTCGCCACATGTTATGCTGCCCGGTTGTGATGTCTGCTCGTGTGTGTATGTGCTGCAGGAGGAACCGTCCACATGGTGTGCAGGAACAAGGACAAGGCAGAGGAGGCCAGGGCCGACATCGTGAAGGAGACAGGAAATAAAGTACGGCATGACTCACTGCTCAATGTGCATTAATGTAAAACTGAAAAAATAAAAACACTGTCGCTGACGAAATAACTCTGCCGTTACAGGAAGTCTTTGTCCACATCCTGGACCTGTCTGAGACCAAGAAGGTCTGGGAGTTCGCCGAGGGCTTCAAGAAAAAGTACAAGACCTTGAATGTTCTGGTGAGGACTTCCAAAATATGTCATTGTCACATGATGGTGAATATATTTTCATCATGTCAGATTAGGTTAAATAAAAAAAAATACTCTGATGTTCAGATTAATAATGCAGGGGCCATCATGAGCCAGAGGGAGGTGAACGCCGAGGGGCTGGAGAAGGGCTTCGCCACTAACGTTCTAGGTGAGTAGAACGTTGAAGTGAGAGATGAAGGAGAAAAACCATGAGAGGAAATAAAATGACCTTCTGTTTTTGTTTTTACAGGAGCTTACATTCTAACCAAGAGTCTCGTTCCTCTACTGGAGAAAAGCCCGGACCCCAGAGTGGTGAGTCTCAGTCCAGAACGGTCTTCGATTTTCCACACATTCAGCGTATGTTTCTGCCTGAAGGTTTCCGAGATGGAACGCTTGTGTCTTGAGTTCTGGGCCGAGGTCCTCATTAATGGTCAATAATAGTCAACGTGAAGGACAATGAACTGGGACACCCAGACTTCCCCTCTCCTCCGAGACTCTTCCTCCAACTCATGTGGGGTGGCAGGGAGAGAAGCACTACGGCGCACCTTGCTCGCTTCCTCCTCGATCGGCCCTCCGTCGGCTGGGGTCAGGACCTGGCAGCCCAACAGGCTGGGGGTTGGGGGGCTTGCCATCTTCTGGTCCTCTTTCTCGTCTCTGGCGTCGTCCTCTCTTCCTCTCCTCCGTTGAGGTCCTCTTGTCCTCTTCCGCAACGCAGCCCTCTTGTCCAGCTAAGTCCTCTTCTTTCTTCTTCCTCTTCTCCGACACGGTCTTCTTGTTTTCAGAGACGTTCCTAGGCCACCTGAGCAACACAGGTGTTCCACTGTGTCCTGGGTCTTTCTCTGGGTCCCAGTAGGAGAGGACGTGAGCGCCTCCCAGGGGAGCATTCAACGTAGATGCCCAAGCCACCTCAACTGACTCCTCTTGATATGGAGGAACAGTGGATCTACTCCGTGTTCCTCCCAGTGGACAGAGTTTCTAATGCAGTGCTTCTCAAAGTGTGGGGCGGGCCCCCCTGGGGGGCCACGGTGTGATGCTGAGGGGGGCGCGTGTGACCCTGGGGAACATGCTTTTTTTTCTGCCGTACTACAATAAAGTGTAATTGTACATCCTTGTAAGTTGAACTATATCTCTTTCTTTTTGTTTTCTTCATGTTAACAAGGATACGATGTTATGCAGAGGTGTAGCTAGAACTATTTTATAGACAAATGCTAATATTTATAGCTGCGGCGGAGAGTGGTGGTGGGGACGGGGGCGCGAGTTGTTTTCTTCTTGCTGGGGGGGACGTAAAATTGAGAAGCACTGCTCTAAAGCGCCATAATAATGATAGGGTTAGGGTAGTCGATAAGACCAAAACTGAACGTCATTTGTCCTCATTCCAGACAGTTGAACATTAAATACAATTAGACAAAATTTAACTTAACAACATGGTCTTTGTTTTTAACCGCGTTTACAGATGAAAGATTTGGTTCCGTGGATCTAAAAGCTTCGTAATGACTGAGTTCAGACCTTCATTAAGAGGAAACTTCAGTGTGATTTCAATATTTAAAGACACTCAGTGATTGGTGATACATTAGCAAAGAACTGAATGACACTGTTGCATAAGTGATGCACTTATCTGACAACCAGCATAAACAAAACCACCTGTCACTGATGTCTTCTAGATGTTTTATATCTACACCCGCTCCTCCACCTTCTGCCTCTCTGTTAGCTATGTTCTTCTGCTTTGACCCACACTGTGACCAAACTTTCCTCAACCAACTATTCCTGGTCTTCCCTGCTCTCCATGTCCAGATCACCGTGTCATCAGGAGGCATGCTGGTGCAGAAACTCAGGACAGGAAACCTGCAGTCTGACAGGGGGCGCTATGATGGCACCATGGTCTACGCCCAGCACAAGGTAAGTTGGAGACCTCATTAATAAGGTTTATAGCAGGTTTCAGGTTCTAATCCACCAGCTGCCAGGTTCACACTGAGGTGCTCTGAGCATATCGCCAACTCAGATAACTTCCACCAGAAAGTTATAGGCTGTGTGCTCTTGAGACATCCTTGTTGTCCCCATGCACAGTTAATATGGGTAGGAAGATTTTATAGGTAGGAAAATTTTTCAGAACACTGGAAAATTTATTTTTATTAAGGGGATATTTATCTGCCACAACTTAACGACGGGTCTGTGAAAAAAGTTAACTGGTCTGTGGCACAAAAAATGTTGGGGACACTGGTGTAGGTGATTGACCTGGTGAAGAGACGCACTATTAACAGACTGACCCTTCAGATGTGTGTGTGTGTGTGTGTGTGTGTGTGTGTTTCAGAGGCAGCAGGTGGTGATGACAGAGCAGCTGGCCAAGACTCACACAACCATCCACTTCTCCGTCATGCATCCTGGTTGGGTGGACACTCCAGGTACGGCTCCTCCCTCCTCCACCACCTCTCTGATCAACCTGGGATGAAACCACACTGTAGTTTCTTTGTTGTTCTCTCTTCAGCCGTGGCCAACGCCATGCCGGACTTCCACCGCTCCATGAAGGACAGTCTGCGGACCCCCGATCAGGGGGCCGACACTGTGGTGTGGCTGGCTGTGTCTGAGGCCTCCATCACTAACCCCAGTGGATCCTTCTATCAGGGTAAAGTACAGCAGGAAGTCCAGAAAAGTCAATCTCTTCTCTCCAATTAGTCCAAATATATCGGTTCCAAATTTGTCAACATGAAATAAATGAAACAAATTATCTTTATAACAACATCTTAAATCAAACTTCAACATCATGAAACTCGTCATTGGAAGAGTAACAAACTCACCCAGCCTCACTTTCTCTGTTTTCTCACAAGTCCACTTTTCTGAAAGCGACGCGGTTGCCCCCTAGTGGCCAAATGTCAATTTCATCAATGATTACAGTTTTAAAGACAATTTAGGCCTGATGGAGTAACAAATAGTTTGGATTCTGTTTGTGCCCAGACCGGAGGAGGGTGCCCACCCACCTGCCCCTGGCCTGGACCCACAGCGCTCCCCTGGAGGAGCAGGAGTTATTGTCCCTGCTGGAAGAGCTGGCCAAGTCTTTCCAGCCTCACTGAGGGACTGACAGTGGGACTCGCCGCCAGCAGCAACACTAACACCGCCGGCTAACGTGAGGAGAGACCGGCGCTTCAGTCTGGATCTGCTTCTGCCAGCCCCACCCCCCTGACCCCAAAACCACCTGAGGCTCAGGTCTCACTGTTGGTGTGAAAAGGGAGAAATGGACTAAACTTTGCAGCTGACTCAGGGCTTTGAACGCTCTAAAATAATGATACCAGACATGTTTTATTTTTATGAGCTCAGCTTTGCAGGGACCAGTGGCAGCTCTGTGGCCTGAACCTCCGTGACCGCGATGCTTCTCACGGCGGTCACTCTACTGTCCGTATGGTCGTCAGTGGGACTTTATGAAAGTCGTCACCAAGATGGAAATCTGACGTGACCCGGGTCACCCACCAAGACCAGCTTTGGGCTCAGTCTTAATGTTTGTCTGCCGTATTAACATGACGTATGTGGCCTCGTCAGTAACACGTGTCTGCGACTGTCCGAGTCATCTGTTCTGCTCCACCTGCAGGATATGGAGGAACTACATGTATATTCTTGAGTTCTTGTGCCTTGGCCGTGTCATACCGCATCAGCAGCAGCAGCAGCAGCAGCAGCAGCCGACACATGCAATAAAACTGTGTACTGATCTGCCGAGCACCTTTAAAAATATCTGTTCTAACTGAACGTGCAGTGGTTGTGGGTTTGTTATTTGTCTGCTTGAATATCAATAAAAAACTTTACTAACATGATGTCACTGTGTAGTTCTTCTAAGTCAATGACAGAAGTTCACAATCAGGCTGTAATTCCACTGAACAAATGGTGTTTTTAAATTTGCTATTGATGTAAAAAGCTCTGCTTCCTTTCTGTTCATTTGTGGTATTAACTTTATTCTTTTATATATTTTTTAATTATTTTATCCTTGGTTTGGATGATGTGATTTTGTTCAATCAAGGTTTATTGAGACCTAAAGATTACATTACAGTATTACAATATTCAGATGAAAATACTCATTTACTTTTATACTCCTACTCCTAAAGATTTTCATTTTTAGAATTTAAAAATCATATTACCCAATTTTTCAGACTATAAGTCGCACGCTTTTCATCCTTTGGCTGTGTTTGGGACTTGTAGTCAGGGGTGACTTATACATAAAAAAAATATATAATTTTACGTGAACCTAGTTGCACATAGCCATTAGAGGGCACTCTAGGCTTGTGTTTGTGTATGTCTGCTATTACCTTTTGGGAACCCAGATTTAATTTTTTGATGCCGATATCAACTGACACTGATATGCGCCGTTGTTTACGCACAAAACTGTGAAAAACGTCTCCAAATCCTATCATAAGATTCCAGTATATTTGGCAAATCCCAGGTAGTGATATCGGATTCTCATTATCGGCGGGAAAACAATATTGATCCGACCGTTACCACGTAAATATGTAAATATGAAGCTGACAATATTGGCTAACCAATATTATCAGACATCACGACTTTGTTATTTTACTGTGACAGCTGCTAGAGGGCACTCTAGGCTTGTGTACCAGTATGTGCTACACCTGTAAGTCACACGTTTCAACCTTTGCCTGTAGCTTTAGTCTAGAAACTATGGTAACTCCCCAGTATAGAAGTAGGAAATCTACACTCACAACTTAATTAGTATAATAATTGTTTTTGTTTTTACAGGAGCTTACATTCTAACCAAGAGTCTCGTTCCCCTACTGGAGAAAAGCCCGGACCCCAGAGTGGTGAGTCTCAGTCCAGAACGGTCTTCGATTTTCCACACATTCAGCGTATGTTTCTGCCTGAAGGTTTCCGAGATGGAACGCTTGTGTCTTGAGTTCTGGGCCGAGGTCCTCATTAATGGTCAATAATAGTCAACGTGAAGGACAATGAACAGGGACACCCAGACTTCCCCTCTCCTCCGAGACTCTTCCTCCAACTCATGTGGGGTGGCAGGGAGAGAAGCGCTATGGCGCACCTTGCTCGCTTCCTCCTCGATCGGCCCTCCGTCGGCTGGGGTCAGGACCTGGCAGCCCAACAGGCTGGGGGTGGGGGGGCTTGCCATCTTCTGGTCCTCTTTCTCGTCTCCGGCGTCGTCCTTTCTTCCTCTCCTCCGTTGAGGTCCTCTTGTCCTCTTCCGCAACGCAGCCCTCTTGTCCAGCTAAGTCCTCTTGTTTCTTCTTTCTCTTCTCCGAAGCGGTCCTCTTGTTTTCAGAGACGTTCCTAGGCCACCTGAGCAACACAGGTGTTCCATTGTGTCCTGGATCTTTCTCAGGGTCACAGTAGGAGAGGACGAGTTTTTTTCTTCTTGCTGGGGGGGACGTAAAATTGAGAAGCACTGCTCTAAAGTGCCATAATAATGATAGGGTTAGGGTAGTCGATAAGACCAAAACTGAACATCATTTGTCCTCATTCCAGACAGTTGATCATTAAATACAATTAGAATAAATATAACTTATAACATGGTCTTTGTTTTTAACCGCGTTTACAGATGAAAGATTTATTTCCGTGGATCTAAAAGCTTCATAATGACTGATTTCAGACCTTCATTAAGATGAAACTTCAGTGTGATTTCAATATTTAAAGACACTCAGTGATTGGTGATACATTAGCAAAGAACTGAATGACACTGTTGCATAAGTGATGCACTTATCTGACAACCAGCATCAACAAAACCACCTGTCACTGATGTCTTCTAGATGTTTTATATCTACACCCGCTCCTCCACCTTCTGCCTCTCTGTTAGCCATGTTCTTCTGCTTTAACCCACACTGTGACCAAACTTTCCTGAACCAACTATTCCTGGTCTTCCCTGCTCTCCATGTCCAGATCACCGTGTCATCAGGAGGCATGCTGGTGCAGAAACTCAGGACAGGAAACCTGCAGTCTGACAGGGGGCGCTATGATGGCACCATGGTCTACGCCCAGCACAAGGTAAGTTGGAGACCTCATTAATAAGGTTTATAGCAGGTTTCAGGTTCTAATCCACCAGCTGCCAGGTTCACACTGAGGTGCTCTGAGCATCATACCGTCCCAACTCAGATAACTTCCACCAGAAAGTTATAGGCTGTGTGCTCTTGAGACATCTTTGTTGTCCCCATGCACAGTTAATATGGGTAGGAAGATTTTATAGGTAGGAAAATTTTTCAGAACACTGGAAAATTCATTTTTATTAAGGGGATATTTATCTGCCACAACTTAACGACTGGTCTGTGAAAAAAGTTAACTGGTCTGTGGCACAAAAAATGTTGGGGACACTGGTGTAGGTGATTGACCTGGTGAAGAGACGCACTATTAACAGACTGACCCTTCAGACATGTGTGTGTGTGTGTGTGTGTGTTTCAGAGGCAGCAGGTGGTGATGACAGAGCAGCTGGCCAAGACTCACACAACCATCCACTTCTCCGTCATGCATCCTGGTTGGGTGGACACTCCAGGTACGGCTCCTCCCTCCTCCACCACCTCTCTGATCAACCTGGGATGAAACCACACTGTAGTTTCTTTGTTGTTCTCTCTTCAGCCGTGGCCAACGCCATGCCGGACTTCCACCGCTCCATGAAGGACAGTCTGCGGACCCCCGATCAGGGGGCCGACACTGTGGTGTGGCTGGCTGTGTCTGAGGCCTCCATCACTAACCCCAGTGGATCCTTCTATCAGGGTAAAGTACAGCAGGAAGTCCAGAAAAGTCAATCTCTTCTCTCCAATTAGTCCAAATATATCGGTTCCAAATTTGTCAACATGAAATAAATGAAACAAATTATCTTTATAACAACATCTTAAATCAAACTTCAACAGATGTGTATAAGAGACAGTGTCTGGAAGTGATGGTGGAAGAGCAGACTCCTCTTCCTCTTCTTCATCATCCTCCTCCTCCTTGTAACCAGATGAGAATATGTTTGCTGCATGAGCGGTCGTGTCTGAAGCCTTCTTGTCCATCTCGAATGCTTTTTCCTCAACGATAAAAGAAGATGGATTATCCTGGGATTCGCCGGTGTGACCGTACTGGACCAGATCTGGAGTTGGACTTTCGGACATTTTAGAAGTTTTGCTATCGGACATGGTGCTGTCTCTTATACA
>JAFBJS010000112.1:0-11008 GCA_016785265.1 Paraplagusia blochii
TTTTTTTTTTTTTTTTTTCTTGGATTCAGTGATAATTGTCCAACTGTCAAGGCAAGGGTGACAGTCTACATCACAGAATTTGATTTAATGTTATTGTAATTTTTTAAAGGCATTTATGCTGTCATATCATATGTATTTTCTGCTTCTCCAACTTCCAGCTTCTCACTTTTTCAGGGCCTAAGTGAACCAACATTTTCCATCTCCCCCTGTCCTCTGTATCTTCTACTCTGACTCCAACTACCTCCATGTCCTCCCTCACTGCATCCATCAATCTCCTCTTTGTCTGCTACCTGGTAGCTCCATCTCTAGGATCATTCTTCTACCAATTCCCTCCTCTGAACATGTCCAAACCATCTCAATCTGGCTTCTCTAGCTTTTTCTCCAAACCTTCTTGTCTGCGTTGACCCTTCATCCTGTCCATCCATCTGTCATTATTTAGCTCTTGTCTTGAATTCTCCTCGTGTCGTTTGTAAATGAAGAGAAAACTCAAACATGTCCCACATTGAGATTACAATCTCAAATATTGAGGTTCCGTGCTGTAAGCATCATCAATGGGCATAATATTGGGGTTCCTGAACTTTTGTACATGCGTCTGGGTACTTTTCGGTACTTATGCAAGTTTCCATTGTTTCAATGTCATGCTGACTTGGTGCTGGTTGATTAGCAGGTCTTAAATGACCATGAATAGTTGCTTTTTCCCATAAACAGTAGTATTAAATTTTTCTCAGTGTTTGCCTTTCTTTCCTGTTTTACTGTGATTATGAAACCGGACTGGGATCAGAAGGGTTTCAAGTTTGAATCCATCCATCAGTCTCCTCTGTGTCTCCTACCTGGTAGCTCCATCTCTAGGATCATTCTACTACCAAAGTATCCACTGTCCCTCCTCTGAACATGTCCCAAGCATCTGAAAGTTCTCTGGATTTTTCTTTCTTTCTGTGTTGTCCCTCTAATGACCTCATTCCTGATCCTGTCCATCTTTGTCTCTCCTGAAGAGAATCTCAGCTTTTTTAACCCCTCCACGTCCAGCTTCTGCTTCTGGCCCTTCTGCTTCTGGTTCTTTGCCTATTGCTAGTTTAGTCTCACTGTATGTTTGTAGGGGCCAAATATTATCTGGACCAAATCTAAGTCATGAAATCCTGACATTTTACGTTTGCCAAAATTCAAATATTTAACAAAAATAATGTAACATATATATTTTGTATGGCAATTATATTTGTGTGTTGTTGTCTGCAGAACTATAGCTGTATATATTTACTTTAGATATAGGTGTGTGTGTATATATATATATATATATATATATATATATATGACATTGTGTTTCACACTACTGCACACAACAAAGTGTGACCTCTGTATTTAACCTGTCGCCAAAGTGAACAGTGGGCAGCTTTGAGCGCCTGGGGGTGGACCTCAGTGGTAAATTGGCGGTAGGAGGATTCGAACCAGGGGCCTTTTTTTAGCAAGCAAGATTAAACAAGATTTACTCCAGAAGACTTACAAAATGCCTTTATAACACCACTCTACCTGCAGTATCGTGTGGTCTGCATGAGGGACTCCCTCTCAAAATCTCCCGGATTTATACCGTCTATCAATCTTCGTTTGATAGCCTTATGTAATTTGACCCTCCTGAAACAAAGTGTCAGATTTCCTGCAACAACAGAATATAGCATCTGACACCACTGAAAAATGAGAAGCTACATGATTCATCATTTGGGGTCAAATAATTACTTCCCTGCAGAAACTCATTTGTTACTGCAGTAATTATCCACTGGCAGGTGCTTATATATTTGCTCAGACAAATTTAGGAGGAGGCTTGGGTTGTCTCATCATATTTAAAGTTTTAACATCTATTTAAGCGTGGTTATGAAAGTTCAAATTCAACCTTCGGGATAGCCTAATGTTTAAATATGCTCATATTTAAGAACTAATATGCCCCTGGCTTTCAGCAAAAAGAAAAAAAAAAAAAAAAAAAATCAAACCAGATCATTTTAAAGGGAGTAACGAGTCCTTATGGGTAAAATCTGACACCAGTGTATCTTCAGAGAAGTTTTACTCAACCTACATGTATTGTATGTGTCTCCGACGAAAGCAACATCAGCACTCGTTATTTAGAACCGATCACTATAGAAGTGCTTAAAAAATTGAATATATGACAATATATCCAATCTTATTATTTACCGACATGACCGCCTGAAGGAACACAGACCACTCAACATCTCTACGTACAGATGTTCTGTTGTCTGTACTTCAGAGAATATAAATCCACATTGTTAACCTAAAGTTTGCAGCATATCTCACACCATATATCTGAAAAGAAGAAGCTCCAAGACAATCTTTTAGCAGAGAGGCAGCTCTGACATCAGCAATTCAGTCATTCCAATCCTCCCCCACAGCACAGCAGCCTACCAGTTTCCTAATGAAACTGCCGGTGGTCATGCAAAGAAGCCAGTGTGGAGTCTTGTCCAAGTGTTATAGTATCTTGAGCGAGGGGCCATTAGGTAACAGCCTGCGTCCAGCGGATGCGGCCATCTGTCCGTATCAGTCCACTGCGTTCTCCTAGGTCTCATTATGATGGTTTGGCACTGAAAATCAAACCGTCGCCAAGTTCACCGCAGGAGAGTGAGCCATACCATGCAATGGCACACGCTTAGATGCGCAGGTGTGCATATCTGCATGCAATGCAGATGCTGCTTAAATGCACAGAACGTATAAAGACATAAAAACAGACAAAATCCTTGTGGTCCTCTGTGGTGCTGTAGCATCACTTTTCTGCGCGTGTCATCGGAATGAGCATCCTCTTAAAACACACAGTGTGTATTGTCCACACGAGAAAATATTTAGAAATTCAATTTTCATTTGCTAGCAAAGGACATTTGCAGTCGCTTTGACCAGTGTTGGGACCAACGAAACTACTTTTCCCAGTACCTAATAACGTAACGCCCTTATGATAGTTCCATTTCTTTATGATAGTTGCTACAGAACACAACAGTAAACGTTTTTTAATGTGTTATTATTTTTTAACGTAAAGTAACTAGTTATTAGTTACTTTTATAATTTAGTAACTAGTAATGTAACTAGTTACTTTTTCAGAAGAGTAACTAGTAAGGTAATAAGTTACTTTATTAAAGTAACTTGCCGAACACAGTCTTTGACAGACAACCAGTGGAAATGACTCTATCTATATGACTCTATCTATCTATCTATCTATCTATCTATCTATCTATCTATCTATCTATTCAATTCTGTTCCCCACAGGAGAGTGGCGTCATACCATGCTATAGCACACACTTAGATGCACAGGTGTGCATATCTGCATGCAATGCCGACGTGGCTTAAATGTACATAATGCATAAAGACATAAAAACAGACATAAATTTCAATTAGCTGAGCGCTTATACACTTACTTTAACACAGTGACAAATGGACGACGTATTTGAGCGAAGGGTGAATGGGTTTAATCCTATTTACTCACAAGCAAAGGCTGTTTCTGCTACCCACCAGGTTGGCCATTTTTTCTTAATGTGCCCATTATAACACATTGATTTGATTGTCTTCAACTTTGTGATGATTAATTACAACATTGATGAAATAAATGAAAGCAAATGGCTTCAAGGTTGCAGGAGCATTTCAGGAAAAAAGCAGTGTTATGATCTGTCATGTCTTTCTGATGTGTATTCAAGATACATACAAAAAACGCATTAGCTTGCGCAAGGGCAAATCTGACAAATCTCCCATTACAGTTAATGTGGTAAATGATTAGTGTGTTCCTTTTATTTGAGAGTGTAACCGGAGCTGAACACAAGAGTTTTAGCAAGTGACTCTCATTAGAATTCTCCTTGTGCTAATCAGTATTAGGCAATACCATTGTTGCCGTTGGCAAGCAAGCTTTCTATTACTGGTGGCCAGATTATTATTGCCAACTGGTATTTTTTTTAAGCTAAACTGCTTTTTTTCTGCTATCAGCAAGTAACTCGAACAATGATTTTGGGCAACGTTAGGTCGTGAGACGGAAATATGGCAAAGGTATAAAGGTAAAAGCTCTCTTGCTTCTGGGCATTGATACTGTTCTCAATTCAAGAGTTCAAAAGTGTAACATGTTGGAGGGAAATGACTCTTTCTTTTCGTCATCAACATGGACCATAAAATTATCTTAATTATCCAATCACAGGTCAGGAGAAACAGAATTATCCGATCACTAAATACTGATTGTGTGCCAACACCAAATGGACTCATATGAAGATAAACATATCCTATTGGGGCAAGTTAAGGTTCCAAATTGCCCCGAAGGTTGAGCCAAAGTTAACTGTCAGCATCATTTTTTGAAATTGCTTTTTCAGCCAAACCACTTAATGGAATCAATGACCTGAAAAGAAGATATTAATTGACCTTGTGGTTCTCTGTGGTGCTGTAGCATCACTTTTCCGCATGTGTCATCGGGATGAGCATCCTGTCAAAACACACAGTGTGCATTGTCACCTAAAAAATTTTCATTTTTTATCCAGATTTGCTACCAAAGAACTTCTGCAGTCGCTTTGACCAGTTTTGTGACGAAACGAAACTACTTTTCCCGGTAACTCATAACGTAACGCGTTACCTTAATGAGTAAGTTAAAATGAGTGATGATTGGTTGACATAGGGCGGGGAAAAAAACAGTCTCTCGCACACGAGGACGACAAGTCAAAAGTTGAGGATACCTGGTAAAATGTCTAAACATCTACCGTAATTTCCGGACTATAAGCCGCACCCAATACATAATTTAAAGAAACAAACATTCCGTACATACACAAGCCGCACCTGACTATAAGCCGCATCTGCCGAATTCTTTTTGCAATTTCCATGATGAGGGTCAGTTTAAGCTAATTTTATTCATGTACATAGCACGTTACCGTACATTAAACTTCCTCCTATTCTATGTTGTTTATTGGCGGTTGTGACTTGCGTTTTCCAAGACACCACCTGTCTCTCACTCTTACCCTAGAAAAAATGCATACATTAGTCGCAGGGTTGAAATTGTGTGACAAAAGTGGCAACTTATAGTCCGGAAATTACGGTACTTTGTTTTTATTGTACCACTCTATTTCATTATGATAGTTGCTACAGAACACAACACTAAACGTTTTTAATGTGTTTTTTAATGTTTTATTATATTATTATTTAAAGTATTATTTAAAGTAAAGTAACTAGTTATTAGTTACTTTTATAACTTAGTAACTAGTAAGGAAATTAGTTACTTTTTTAAAGTAACTTGCCGAACACAGGCTTTGACAGGGAATCAGTGGAAATGATTTAATAGCAACAGGTTTACTTGTTAATATCTATCTATCTATCTATCTATCTATCTATCTATCTATCTATCTATCTATCTATCTATCTATCTATCTATCTAGCCAACCCATTACTGTAAAACCATTTCAAAAGACGTGTTGATAAAATAAAGATATCATAACAAACCTAATGCAGTAACCTTCAAAGATGCCATAGTTCTGTGGAGTGATTAGAGGCTATTAAAGAGTGATTAGGGCCTGCTGGGCAAGTGAGGGGACTGCAACACATCTGTCTTCATCACTTCAACACAGCTTTGTCTTCATGCACCTATTACTATTCTGAACCTGTTGCTGGAACAAAAGAGTGGGGAGGAATCAAGGCCCTAAGGTTAGTTTGCTAATCACTAGGACATAGATAGAGCAGCCAGACAGAGGGAAGGAAGGTTGCCCTTAACTCGATTATAATTGGAGCTACACTGCGGTTGTTTGTTTTGTACTGATGTTGGATCACATCTGTTGTGTACCATGTTTAATAAAGTTCCATTGCAAAACTCTAAAAACTCTATCTATCTATCTAGCTATCTATCTATCTATCTATCTATCTATCTAGCCAACCCATTACTGTAAAACCATTTCAGAAGACGTGTTGATAAAATAAAGATATCATAACAAACCTAATGCAGTAACCTTCAAAGATGCCATAGTTCTGTGGAGTGATTAGAGGCTATTAAAGAGTGATTAGGGCCTGCTGGGCAAGTGAGGGGACTGCAACACATCTGTCTTCATCACTTCAACACAGCTTTGTCTTCATGCACCTATTACTATTCTGAACCTGTTGCTGGAACAAAAGAGTGGGGAGGAATCAAGGCCCTAAGGTTAGTTTGCTAATCACTAGGACATAGATAGAGCAGCCAGACAGAGGGAAGGAAGGTTGCCCTTAACTCGATTATAATTGGTGTGTGTGTGTGGATGGTGTGTGTGTGTATTATGAGTGATGTATTGCATTATAGGAGGTCATCTCACTTTACCAAGGCTGGAAGCAAATTTAGAGATACAGAAGAGTCCTCTTTCTGGATACTCTTTCCTATGTCCCTCATTTTGTCTGTAAATACACTGACTGCAGAACAGGTGGCCACTTAGTATAAGTCTCTTTTGGGAGCATGTTCTGTTTCTTATCATTATTGCTGTTGTCATTACTATTTTGACATATTCAATATACTACAAGTATGTATGTATTTGTACAAGACAATGCATGCATTTGAAGTTGACACATCTTCTTATGTTAGCTTATTACATTCTTATGGTTGGTTCTTTGGCTCTGTTTAACATAAAAAATATTATTATATTATATATTATATAAACATTATACATATATATATATATATATATATATATATATATATATATATATAAAACCTTGCCTTTTGAGGCATTTTGGGAAAAAAAAAATTAAGTCAAAATTTGGCAGATTTTTGCTCAGAAGGGTCCCCCCTTACGTGTCTGGTGAGATTTTGTCATGTTCAAAAATGATATTTGTGGGTTTTATTATTGTGCTTGTTTTGGACCATAACCTTGCCATTTTGAGGCATTTTGAAAAAAAAAAAAAAAGATTTTGCGTAAAAAAAAAAAAATATATATATATATATATATATCCATTTTGAGGCATTTTGAGATTAAAAAAAAGATTTTGCGTAAAAAATATATATATATATATATATATATGTAATATGCAATGGCAAAATTGGAGTTTATATTGAAGTAAAACATAGATTTGTTTGTCTTGTGTGGCCTTTATTGGTCATAAGTTGGTCACGTGCTGGAAAGATGTGATTAATTCACTGGATGCAAACAATTTCCTCAATTTACTTGTTATTGTGTAGGGTTTTTTTTCTGGTTTCTCCAACTGTGCAAAAAATGGCTGTTTGTTTCATTAGGGCCCTTGATATGTTGTGAAAAAAAAATGTCCAGGTTGGGTCTAGAGGGTTTCAGGTTCGAGTCCACTAGGTGCCAAGTTACCACACTGATGGCACCATTCTCACACACTGCTCCCCAGGTACTCAAAGCCCACTGTCTGTGGAGATGGGTTAAATACAGATGTCAAATCTCGTTGTGGACAGTGGAGTGGATCACAATGTCACAATGACAACAAGTTTGCTTTCCTTCCTTTCAATTCTTCCTTCTAATTGCTGTAAAGAAATTTGGGAATTAGAGACATAGTTCAAACAAGAACAATTTTAAAGTGTTGCTTCTGGCCTTGGTAAAGTGAGTTGGCTTTGATTCCTTTTTTTTTCCTTTGTTGTCTTCACCTTAGTTGACCGTTGATGTTCTCCAACTGTATTGACCAGCGAATCCATTTTTTTTGTATGTTGTAACAAAGAGCAATGGCTTTACTAACCATTCACATCCCTTTTGTTTTTTTTAAATAATAGAATAAATTGTAAAATGTTTATCTATGATGAACAAATAGATAAACAAGTCCAATCTGAAATAGTGTTTCTTTTTCCTTTGTCAAAGTTGGTGGCTTTCTGTGCCCTCAAAAATGAAAGCAGATGGGAAATAATAGAAAAGATGCGAGTGGCCAGTCAGATGAGGAAAAGCTTGAAAATAGGGCGATTAGATGTAGGGAGAGCGAGAGAGAAAGCACACTGCAGCAATGCCCGCACCGCCGTTTGCTCCGGAGTGCCTTTTAATCAGCAAGGAAAGCATCGGTGAATTGGATAAAATGTTATCTTGGAGCTGAAAAAGTGGAGGTGGAATTTATGGTACATTATGTTCACACTATAAACAAGTGCTGCGTGAATTCTAGCTCACAAAAGTCATTCATCACACACAACTCTAAGCTCTGCCTTTCTTTTCTTTTGCTTGTTGCTCACAGACTGGAAAAGTGCCCGCACCAATTTAGCACCTGCAAATGTAGAGAGCTGGCAAAAAGTAAAAAGAAAAAAGGCTTTTTTTTAATTTATTCTAGGGGGAAAATATATTTTTTTTCTTTCTTTATTTTTATTAAACATATTGTACTATTTGTTTGAGTCAACTTTTGTTCAAACAGTCCAAAGTAAATGCACAGGAAAACTTGAAAGTCCAGACTTAATTCAGCCAAATTGGTTTTAGAGGTCCTTTGCAGCAAATAAACATGTGATGTCAAGGCTAAATATGTTTTTCCCAACCGTGCTGATGGAGTAAATTAGCAGTGGAGAGGACATTAACTTGTAGAAGTGGTTTCATGGCATTGATGGGACGGCTTTTGGTCTTCCATAGCTTAGACGTTATTATCCCTAAAAGCATCAAATACTTGGAAAGGACTGTATGGTTTTCACCGTATGGCAATGCATTAGCTGAGAACTAAAAATAAGACACAAATCCATGTTGTAGACTGACTGCCTGTCCTTTTGACAAGTATTATAGTAATGCATGTTTGTAGGGGACAAGTCATACTGGGGAAAACAACAATGATAGCAAAACCAGTCAAATTCCTGTCTTACTTTTCAATATGCATCCATCCATCCATCCATCCATCTCCATCCGCTTATCCGGAGCCAGGTCACGGGGGCAACATTTGGAACCGGATTTGGGTCTGGTGGGTTCTAGGTTAGAATCCTCCAACTACCAATTTACCACTGAGGTGCATCACTGCTCCCTTAACGCTCAAAGCGGGGATAAAGTCAAAGGTCACATTTTGTTGCGTGAAGTGGAGTGAATCACAATGGCACGATGACAAGGAGTTTGCTTTCCTTCCTCTTTCACTTCAAGAATTTCATCAGCCTACTTTGGTACCATCTGCTTAGCCTCAACTACCTCACTACTGCCCCCTGTCTTGTGGCAACAGCGAGCCAGTATCCAGCCTCAGCCTAACTCTTAGCAGTTCATCTTGGTTCCAGGTTTCCACAATCCCAATCAGTCCTATGGGATTACCCTTTTCTGTGCCTTTTCACTTCTGTTGTGTAAAGAAATGTTACCTTGTTTGGAAGGAGTGCGCCATGTCTCGAATTTGGGTCCACTCCATTTTCCAACGCCACTGGAGGAACGTAACACTATCGTGTATTTTGCAGAGTAATTTTTGGTAGGATGTTAGGGCAGTTCTTCAATACACCAGAAAATACATTTCAAATACTGGGGCAGTTGGCCCAGTATTTAAGAAGGCGGACTAGGGTTCGAACCTCTGGTTTGAATCCCCCTCCAGCCAAGTTACCACTGAGGTCCACTGAGCATGGCACCATCCCCACTCACTGCTCCATAGGCGCTTAAAGCTGCCCACTGTTCACTTTGGTGATGGGTTTTCATGGTGATGGGTGATGGGCTTCCTTCAAAATAAAGGGACCAAGAACTGTATTAATGCAGGTCTAATGGGGTAACACTAATAAAAGCACCGTCAAAAAAGGCATCAGATCAGAATATGTTTGTTGAACAATAGAAATGCTGACCTGTTTGCCTACAACACCATGTTTCTGCCAAAGGCGTGATGGATCAATAAATATCAGCTACACAGCCATGCTCAGCAAGCCACTATCACATTTTGTAAATGTATAACCAGTCCTCTATCTGTCAGACAAACCTTATCTCCCTCTCCCATGGTGCTATATAACATCAACAATACCGGCTCATGCTGACCTCACTCTCCTGTTGTTCGCTTTTTCTTTTTTGATGTTTCTCCACGCGCTAATGTCCTCAACCTGTTTTGATTTCCTTTCCGCTCAAGCGAAGGTCACCTCTAGTGGCAACTGTAAATAGTGGAGGAGTGGAAACAAGATATGGTGATGCGTGGTGTACCGCAGGGCTCGAGGAACATTACAGATGGGCCTTTAGAGTGAACTCGCACAGGGGTTCCACCATTCAGCATCTTTTGTCTCAAGTAACCTTGAAGAATATTTATGGAAAACACAGCACTCCATCCTCCAGCTCTGACAAACTGAAACCCATTTACCTTCATGCCATCATACATATTCAAAGTGGGTCCTTAATATTACATCAGTTCCCTGCTTTGCATTAGAAGTGTTCAATGAGAGAGGTTCATTCAGAACAAATTGTTGAGGTTCCTGTAGCAAAAAGGATTAAGGTTGGCCATGAATTTCATTTTCAGCACGTTTGCTTTTAGTGCAGAAAATGTAAAGGTTTAATGGATTTGAGAACTAAACGTCAGTGTTTTTTTCCAAAATGATATACGATAGGAAAGATATTTTATGCGCCCAAAAATTTGGGTTCATTCTTTCTTACTAGTTTTATAATTATTTATTATTGCTATGAATAACAGATATTTGGACGTTTCTAACAGTTAGATTTTATCAATGCACATTATATTCAAGGCAGCACTGAAAACCGGATCAAGGATCACAAACAATAACTGGAAATGTAAAATTATGTCCCTTTTAAAAAATGCATATTTAAAAATAAATGGAATCGGTTCATACTGGTTTTATTTGGTCCTTTATAGATCCTGTGTAGCCCCCATTTAAAGTCATTCATCTCGTAAAATGTCCATGGTATCCAGGGTTTGAAACAGGAATTTTTGCAAATCGGTTCAGAACAGAAACCATATTTTAACGCACTGGTTTGGGTTCCACCATAAAGGTGAGGTTTCTGAACCTTTTGTTATAAAAATATAACTCCTGGAGCTTTCCATAAAACAAATGACTTTAATTGCCGACTATACAAGATTTTTTTTTAATTATCTAAATCAGTGTTCCCCAACACTATTTGTGTCATGGACTGGTCAAACGTGTAGATTTTTTTTTTTTTTTGCACATGTG
>JAFBJS010000112.1:11088-51491 GCA_016785265.1 Paraplagusia blochii
GTGTTATTCTGATAGGTTCAGTGATGTCGCTCAGAAGAGTGATCACTGTGGTCCGTCCCAAAACATTGTTTATAATATGCTTCAGTTTGTGTCTGTGTCAGACCAGTGGCTCTCACTGTCATAATAGTTGGAGAGCCCTGCACTCAGCGGTCTACATCAGTGTTCCCCAACACTATTTGCGTCATGGACCGGTCAAATGTCTAGAATTTTTTTTGCAGAGCGGTCTTTGAGGTGTAGCTGATAAATACCACTAATGAAAATGAAACATCCAGCATAAAAGTGGTATTTTTTTGGACATCTCCTGGACACTCTAACACAAGGGGATCTGGTCCTTTATCTAAACACTTTTTTAGAATAGAATAGAATAGAATAGTCCTTTATTGTCATTGCACCTTAGCGGGTACAACAAAATTGGGGGAAACAACGAAATTGGGGGTACAGAAAAAGAATAAATGGTGGCTGTAGAAGCGGTTACTGAGGCATGGTCGAATAAGAAAAGAGCTAAAAAGACCAAACGAACACAAAAATGTAAAAAGTAGCATGGAGCCTCGAGCTGCTGCGTCTGTGCGCGCCGCCATCTTGGATCATCATTTTAGCGCCTAATAATAAATAACACATAAATTGTGTTAAGCTGAACATCATCTCTCTGCG
Source organism: Paraplagusia blochii (assembly GCA_016785265.1). Taxonomy (NCBI): domain Eukaryota; kingdom Metazoa; phylum Chordata; class Actinopteri; order Pleuronectiformes; family Cynoglossidae; genus Paraplagusia; species Paraplagusia blochii. The sequence continues at coordinate 11,740 of JAFBJS010000112.1, forward strand.
GCCCGCTACCAATTGCCCCACGGACCAGCTCCGGTCCACGGCCCGGTGGTTGGGGACCACTAATCTACATACAAACAGTATAACCAGGTTCCCTTTTTAGACTAGAGTAGAAACTCTATTGCAGAACAAAAAAAATGTTTCTAGTTTTCCTTCAGCTCTGGTTCAAAGTTCCTTAAAGGACCAGTTGTAAATGGAAGGCTGTATGGTTGAAAACATTCTACAACACATTACTACATGTTACTCTAATTTATTATTAATTACTCAAGCAAAGTTTTTTTTTTTTCCATTACAGTGCTAAAGAAGGAAATAGGTTAAGAAAATCTACCACGTAGACACTACGCTTTGTGAGCTCCCACAGGCCATCCAAAATAAGTTGGCGTGCCACTTTAGGCCCTCGGCCCATGAGTTTGACACACATGCTCTAACCCAAAAGTCAGAGCTACAGACCATTTAAGATAGTTTTCACAAGTAAGATCCACCGCAAATGAAATAATGTCTATTCCAAACAAAAATCTACAACTAAATTATGTTATATGAGACACGGGTTAGGATGAGAGAAAAAAATCTTTACAAACCAATGACATTCATTCATTCATTCATTCATTCATTCATCTTAACTCTCTTGTCTTGATTATGTCATAGGTGCAGCAGTCTCCACAACTGCCACCCAAATCACACTGGACCTTACTGTGAGTTTTCCCTCCCAGTTTGAGGACATGTTAAGATGGGTTCCATGATGTGAATCTAGTCAGTTTTCTTCTTCATGCTCTGACTGAAATTGAAAATGCGGTCATCCCAATCTTTTATGACGACATTCTTTCTTGGTCTGTTGTTACAATTCAAATAAATTTCATACCCTAGAAAACATGTTTGATATAAATAAACTAGTGTGAGTGTTTCATTGTAGTCATGTGAAATTAGCCATGAAGCCGTTCAATTGAATTTTGTACCAGTCTCTTTGTGTCCTCTTTTGGGTATTTATTGATATCTCTGTTTATATCCTTACTCATTCCACTCAGTTGCAGCCTATTAATCCTTGTAAATATAAATACTAGGTAACTGATTTCCAGCAGCAGCTGCTTCCCTGGTCGACCGTTCATCCACTCTGACAAAAGCTGAGCTTTATGTCTACGTTTTATGATTTTTTTTTATTTTTTTTTTCTGTTGAAAGACAAAATGTCAATTTGGATAGCATTGTCTGGGCTGTGGGCACACTATTCGATTCAGTGATACAGCAAATTCAATTTATTGAAAGTTTAACTAATAGTGTGATAGAGAGTTTGCTTTTTACGGTGTTACACTAGGAAAAGACAACAAAAACTGCAGTACAACTCAAACACAGGCATACTTTAACTGCAGGGCAGAGAAACTTAACACGTGAGTGTAATTTTGCTATAGTATAAAATATAATAAAGGACAAGTTGTTATTTATCTCTAACTGTTGTGGTTCAAACTCTATCAGATCTGTTTAGTATAACTACTGTGTATTTTGTACATTGATTAAATGACTTAGAGACATTGTTCTGTCCACCCCTCCAGCACACAGCTGTCACGACCCACTCTGAATGCTGCAGGACAATAAAAACATGGCACAGTGCATTCCCTCCTGACCCATCTCAGGGGACGGGGATCTAATAAAGGAGATATAAGTGGCCTGCCATCAACCCCATGTGGAGATGACTACATTTGTTGTTGTTATTTTTATTTCATCTGTAACCATGAAATGAAAGCTAGTGTTGATTGTTTTGAGGGTCAGGCAAAGAGCTTCCTCTTTCAATGGGAACTAAAGTCCAGGATTGTCTTGCTGTCCCATTTAATTGCATTACTTTTTTATCTTGTGAGATAAGTTTTGACAAATTGTAAAGTTTGTAATAGCATTAACTAAAAGTCCTTTGTCCATACGGCACAGAAGAAGGAACGAATGATGGTGGTGGGGGAGTATGAGCAATAACCCTACAATGATAGAGTGCAATATACCACAATCCTGATCTATATTGCTATTATATTTCATGATATCATTATATTTCAAATATACAGGTACAGTTTCTTATATTAAACACATATTCGAAAGCAGGAATATAGTTTACAGATCTATGTATATGCTGCATGTGCTGCACGATGTAGTTATTTTGGCCACGCGCTACGGCTAACATGCTAATTTTGCACAGTGTTACGTGTTTGTATGTTGTATGTTGTATGTTCTGTTTTTGTTCAAAAACAAATTCCTCTTTTTTTTTGCACAATGACAATAAAATGATTCTAATTCTACAGTATATATGTGTAAGTATACAAGTGACTATGCATATATATATGTGTGTGTGTGTGTGTGTGTTACATGTAATGGATATACTGAACATGGACTTAGTCCTGCATGTGTGTGTATATCCATGTATATGTATTATGGATAACCTATATACTGTATGGAGACAGAATATGTGCTAATATATGTATGCAAATGTGTATATGTGAGTACATATGTAGATATGGATGTATTTGTATGTATGTAGCTATATATGCACATGTGTATGCAGGTGTGCTCATATATGTGTGTGTGTGTGTGTGTGTGTGTGTGTGTGTGTGTGTGTGCGTGTATGTGTGTTTATACATATACCGTAATCATTAACAAGAAAAATATTAATATAACTGAGATTGCAATTAATTGACTAATACTTTACTACTATTACTTCTAACATTTCACATCACATCTATTCATCTATCTATACCTTAAATACATATGGTACATTTGGATTATATGTTATTAACAATATAACCTTGATAGCATGTATACTGAATCTAGAATCACTGAACATTATTATCCCTTTTTTTTGTTAACAACATGCAGTGTGAATTGCACCTAAGATCCATAAACAAAAAGATTTGATTTTCTTTTCTTGTATCTGTCAGAGCTTAAAAATAACAATAACAATTCTTGTACAGAGACCTGTTTGCCTCTGGCTGGTCAAAATGAACTGTCTTGTACAACTCTTGCCCCTCTCTTTGCTAGGCTGTGGAATGTCTCTATTGATTCAAGAGGTACTACAGCACTGCACCAAAAAAAAATTGGTTTCAGAGGTTTTTTTTATCTCCACATTTGATCTTCTTTCCACCAGCCTCCTCATTCTTTCCAAATGTGAAAATTGAGATTAAACAATGGATGTCATCTGGTTGTACCACAGGCTAACTTGTTATTTATGCTTAAAATAATTATTTTTTTTTAGTAGTAAAAGTTTTTAGTTCACTTAATTTAAAGTTCTTTTTTTTTTTTTTTTTTTACGGATTGTATTGAGCGGGATTGCTATTGTGACGTCAGATCATAGGTAGGACAAAACGAACCTGTCTCTTCATGGGATAAGGGTCTCTTCAAAAGGGTCTAAACCCATTTGAAAGTTATAGCTCTCATTTATTTACTGTGCTCTATCACCCTAACCTGCTGTAAATCCTTACTCTGCTTTCTCATTGATCCCTTTCATAAGAGATGTTTCACTTGCAACAATTTTCTGGACTAAAAAATTAGTCACACATCCAGTATAGTTTTTCTCTACTGTGCAACAGACATGAGAAGCATACAAGTGTTAGAGCTGCCATGCTGACCATCCTCAAATACAACATTGCAAAAGTTTACCATCCATTTAACTGTGGCTTCAAAGAGCCCAGTCATGTGCATTTCAAGGGCAGTTAGCTCTGGACGTGTTCATAAACAGGGAGAAAAAGCAGTTACAAATTCAACAGTTGTGTGACAGGGCTGTTAAAAAGTCGGACGGCCTGAAATGCGCTGGCAGCAAAATGCACCTTGTGCCATTTTAAATGAAAACAAAAAAAACAAAACAATGTGCTTTTCCTGCTTTTGTTTCTGCACACTCACCATTCCATTAAAATGATTTTAGCGTAGTCAATTAGCCCTTTCAAAGTAATCTCTCACATTATGGTTTGCTCTGTTTGTACAGTGCACGCCTTGTTCTGCTCCGCGAGATATATTTCCCACTGACAGTCGTAGAGAAAATGTGCCCTTGCGCTGATCCATAAACGCAAACATTCAAGATTACAATGCCACTCCCTTCACTCGGCCACTTAATGGCTTCACCGACCTCTTTATTTCCTACAGTAAACACAGCCATTACTGAACTCCCACTGCTGCTATCAGGCCAAAGTGCTGCAAAAGCCTGACCAATTAATCAACAAGCATTACAAGCTTCGCACATTCAAACGTCTCTCAGTTTGAGGGATGGGCCGCGAGCACTCATTGGAAAGGCGGGCAGTGACTGAAGCGGAGCGAGCAGAACATCTCTCTCTATCAGCCCGTCTCTCAGTTACTCTCTGATTTTCAGTAAACAGGAAGTGTGTTTAAAGCCACAAAACAAACATCAACTCTTGAATACAGTGACATTGGTAATCTCCAGCGGCACATTGGATTGTGTGCAATGCGGTGTATTGTGACAACTAAATAGACATGGCCGTGTCCACCGCTGAAGTGGTAATCATGTAGCTGAATATTGCTTTTACTGCCATATACTCATGTTGTGTCTGAACATTTCGTCAGTACACCTTCTGTAAAAAAAAAAAAAAAAACAGACTTGCCTTAATATTTTGGTCTTAGATCCGTCTGGTTTACCTGTATTGGGTCCCTTGGGAAGGACATTTTACAAATGGGGGACATTTAATCCCCAATTTCCATTTCCACTGCATGCCATTGCATTGAGTTGCAGCACATTATGTGTTGGCAAATGATTGAAGACAACTAGGGTAGTGAACATAAATACATCCACGCTTTGTGGATAAATCTGGCAAAGACTCAACTTGAACCAAATCTTTTGGCTGGATTGGATGTTTTTGGATTCTTATTCAATGTGACTGAATGTGCTGTTGAAGGGATGGAAAAAAACATTTATTATATTTTTTTTTTAAGACCATAAAATATTCAAATGTATCCGAGCAGCAGTTTTTGGACCTTCAACGTTTGGAAAGGCGCCTTAAAATAAGACTTATTATTATTATTTATTATTATGATTATTATTAAATTATATAAGACCTGAATATGTAAGAATAATTTCAATTCTTTCATGTGTAATTTTCATTTTTTTTTGTGTGTGTCTTTACTTTTAGGTAGTAGCAGCGCATACTTTAGGTTTATTTTTAATATCATTATTGTTGTTGATGATTTTTCATTACCACCCAAATTTGTCATTTGTCCACGTTTGACATTTTTTTTATTTACGATGCAACAATACTGTACCATTTGTCACTGAAGACAGTGATATCCACATCAAATGCATTTTTGGAACCACCTTTTTTCCGATTTCCGATCCAATGCATTCGTCAAAACAGTTGGCCTTTTTAAATAGGTGATTATTCCCTGCTAATTGACATGTCAAAAGGGACAAAGTTGTTCTCAGCGCCACTTAAGTATCATTTAGTGATGACAGACTACTGGCAGTTAATTTGTCACATAATAACAGTAATAATGGCTTGTCATAGTCACTGACCAGTCAGGTTTGATCAAGTGCCTGGTTCCTACATTAAAAGATGGGTATTAATGTGATCAGAGGGTTGTGCTTGTCTTCTATGCTGTGTTCAGGACATGTGTGTGTGTGTTGGAGGGTGTGAATGCGTTGGCATAACATTGAATCTCAGTGTCAATGAATTTCCCAGAGCAGAGCCCAAAGGATCCTCTCTGCTGGTGGATGTCCTGGGGATGGGATAGAGTTGTCATTCCACAGATTGATTCCTCTTCTATCTCCTTGTCCAATCATATGCCCATTAGTCTCCATTTCTTCCTTTTACAGCCAAGAGCAGTTCGGTCCAATCAGTTCCCACTCTCATTTTCTTCACATTGGTCCTGGACACATAATCCAGAGAGCTGGCAGTCTTCCAGTCTGATACTTCCACATCACTTATTGAGATGTAATAGCAAAGACAAAGGGGGGAACAGTGGAGGGGAAATACTTACAAGACTTTTACTGAACTTTCTGACAGCATTCATTTGGCTGACTGGAATCTGGGCTGGAAAAAAAAAAAAAAAAACGACTGCTTTTGTCTACATTGCCATCACTAGTTTTCTATCAGCAGTAAGTGCAGAGAACAGTGAATCCTGTTCACTTCAGGCAACTGCCCTATGGTACTGTATCAGTGGATGGATTGATTGTAGGGTTTTCAACTAAATAATAGTAAATAAAAAAAAGGTTTAAAAAGTTATATTATTTTAAAATGTGTGATTATTCCACTATGTGTTCTATTCCCCTAGAATAATTTATTATATAGTGGTCTTTCAACTTTCCTCTCCCATTTAAAGGCATCATTGATGGAACTGGGGATTTTAATTTGATGATTATAAAAAATTAGTTTGAATAATTTCTCTCGATCATTTCATTAGATGAATACGTTTGTTTGTCTTTACTTCAAACATAGTAAACTTCATAAAGCACTGTATTTTTCTTTACACAGGGTGCACTGGGTTATTATGCTCAATGTCATGCAAATGTCAAGACTTTTATTTTGGTATTTTGTCATACCTGAAACGCACTGGAAGATGTCGCACAAGTCGCATCATGTGATGCCTAATACAACTTACATTCCAGTACAGAGGAATATATTTCAGTACAGAAAAAATATTATCTTATTCTGATTTGTTGCTGTTTTTAAGAAGTTCAGTGGTTCTAGCATTGACTGTGAGTTCTGCTTTGTAAGAATATCTCTTCATCTTAGCATTCTAGAGTTCTTATGCACACACTATGAACATTACTCTGTGTCAAAACAAAGTATTGTTACAGTATGAGGCTGTAGTCGAGCATTAATGATGACTACAATAATGCCTGACTATAATCCGGTAATGCTCGACGATCTATCTAGTGATGCAACTTTGAAGCTAAACAAAGTTGGACTTAAACATCTTGACAGGTTTCTGGAGACTGTTTGAGGTCCATAAACCATAGGCGTAGCCACCCAATCCAATGAGAGGGCTGCTCAAACTTGGCTATAATACTTTGGGGTTGGCCCACCCTAATTTTTCCGGGGCCCACCCATTTTAAGGTGTCTGGACACGCCCCCTGCCATAAACACAACCATTCATTTTCATCTGCTTATCTGTTCCTGGGTCGCAGGCAAAGCAGTCTCCACGACCTCCACCCAAATCACACTGCACTGTGAGCCCTGTGTGCCCTCCTGCGGGTAGTGAGTTCATACTCAAAAATACTATGGCTTGGAAAGTCGAAACACTCTGGCACAAGACAAAGGGAGACGCAGACAGAACAATCAGAGCAGGCAGGACATTCAAACCTGTGACACATGAGGAAAAGACCTGAAACGAGAGGAGAGTTACTTTTCAAAATAAAACAAGAAATTACAAGAATGAAAACCCAACTTGACCTTACCGCGTGACATGAGGGAGGACATGGAGGTAGTTGGAGTTAGAGTTGAGTATACAGAGGACAGGGTGAGAGGGGAATTGTTGACTCGCTGTGGCAACCCCTGAGAAAATGGACAAGCCGAAAAGGAAGAGGATATTCCCGGATCCTCCTAAATGATTATTATCTGTTGCGACAATCACGACTGCATATGTTGGAAATCACTTGAAATAATTCAACTTGACAAAGTTTTCTTCTGTATTTTGTGTACAATCTGTTTAAATATATGTTTTCCTTAGAGTTCACCATAACTGCTTATGGGTTTTTGTTCTGGTCTGTCTGAAAGTTTAAAACCAGGCATTTGCATAACTTAAATCCTTTTCTGTCTAAACCAATGTTTTTTTGTATCTTTCTTTGAACATAATTCCCCACGTCTGACGCAGAGCTCAAGACAAAATGAGAAATGGTTTTTGAATTGAAACAGTTTTTTTTTTTTCTTTCTTTTTCATTACGGCCTCATACACTCAAAACAGATGGAAAGGTTACAGAAGTAAATGTCACTTATTGTTTCCACTCTTCCCTTGCAGCACTCTTCATTACGGCTTTATTTGAAGCAGAGATGCAATTGTTCGGATTTGAGCTGCGGATTCCGGCCGCCTATGGACGAGCCACTCTGAGGGGACTTGACCTGCCGCTCACTATAAATGAGATGTGGCACAGCAATCTGTGGTAAGAGGCTCAGGTCATAATAAATGCCCTCATACATAAATTACAAAGTTAATGCACAGCTAATCATCCAGACAGGCGGAGGGCATCGTCCGTTGGTGAGGTGCGTTGGTTTTGTGTAAAGTGAAATTGGAAAACCATAGGAATTACATGCACACTCAAAGGCAATTGTTCCAAATTGACCTACAGTAAATTGCTTTTACTCCCCATGTTATCTTCCATATTGGGCTCTAACTTTGGAATTCTTGGAATAACCGTTGTAATTATAGGATTTATCCACCCATCAGCTGCAACCACTTTAGAGGCCGTGCTGTAGCTGATGGGAGCATCTGGAAAAGTTCACCTGGTGATTGCAGGCCGAACATATCAGTAGAGGAGGCAGCGTTTCAGTGGCTGAGCAATGTTTTTCTTGGTAAGATGTTAAATAAGGTCCTAATAAGGAACAATGTATATATATATATATATATATATATATATATGTGTGTGTGTGTGTTAAAATCTATAACATTGGTCCGCTTCACCCTCCCAACCTATGTAACTTCAAGTGGGCTCACAACCCACAGGCTCAGTACAGTGCAGTGTGATTTGGGTGACATCCTTTCACCTACTCTACACTGTACAAACATCCTGCGTGATGAACAGAGGATTTCACATTTTGATTTATCAGTCCATAATTCCTTTTTTCCAGTTTTCAGTAGTCCAATGGCAGTGTTTCTGGGACCAGGCAAGCCTCTTTGTCTTATTCTGACATCTGACTCATGGCCTGGGCCAAAAAACCTGTCTCTTATACACATCTAGATGTGTATAAGAGACAGGGTTGGGACGGTGCTATGCTCAGAGCACCTCAGTGGCAACCTGGCAGCTGGTGGATTCGAACCGGGGACCTTGCGGACCCAAGTCCGCTTCCTTAACCACTAGGCCACCACTGCCTATACATTTTGATTTATCAGTCCATAATTCCTTTTCTCCAGTTTTCAGTAGTCCAATGGCAGTGTTTCTGGGACCAGGCAAGCCTCTTTGTCTTATTCTGACATCTGACTCATGGCCTGGGCCAAAAAAACACTGTCATTGGACGACTTTGAAAAATTTCGTCCAATGACGTCGGTTCATCACGCAGGATGTCGTACAGTGTAGAGTAGGTGAAATGATGCTTCCACAGTGTCTAACATGGAGGTGGAAGTGTGATGGTCTGGGTTTTTTTTTTGCTGGATCCAGGGTTGGTGACTTGTTCAGAGGCACCCCAAACCAAAACGGCTACCACAGCGTCCTGCAGCGCCATGCAATACCCTCTGGTATGGGTCCAGTTGGTCAGGGGTTCAGCTTACAGCAAGATAATGACCCAAAATATAAGTCCAAGCTATGCCAGAACTATCTTGCAAAAAAAGAACAAGCTGATAAACTTGAAAACATGGAGTGACCAGCATAAGATGTATACTTTGATGAGTCAACAGTTTTGAATACTTTTTGGTCTATAAATTGATCCCATAATTTCTTTTTTTGACTCCAATTGCTTATTTGTACTATGCTTTCACGTCTGAGTGCAATAAAACATTACACAGCATCATTTTCAGTAAAAACACTGGAAAAATTGGGGTGTTCTAAAACTTTTGACCGGTAGTGTAATTATTGTGTTATTTATTCATTCATTTGCTTATCTGTTACCAGGTTGGCAACTTGGCAGCGGAGTTGAACCTGAAGCCTTGCAACTCAAGTCAATTTCCTTAACCACAAGGCCCCACTGCTGTTATTGCTTTTATTTTTATGATAGTTTTTGATATATTGTATATTGATTGGTTTCCTTGTTTGAAGGCATATGTCTGGTTGCCGACACTCTTAATATTATATAACCTATATGTAGATATATATATACAGTCATGAAAAAAAAATGATTAGACCACTCTTTCTTTGATTTCTTGTCCATTTAAAAGTCTGCTTCCACTTAATCTACATTATTCTGGACAAATATAATAACAACAAAAAAGGCTCATAATTCAGTTTCATTTCAGAGCTGATTTCTGGCCATTTTACATGGTTTTATTGACAGTGACAAAAATCACTTCCGTTCCTACATCACTAGCAATAACATTGTACTGACAAATAGAGTGCTTTTAGTAATTGCATGGTTTTGTGTTCATTGTTTCCCCCAGGTGATAAACCTTTAGTGGAACAAGGCATTAAGATGAACAAGGAATTGAAGAAAACAGCAGAGCGGTCTATTTTTTTTTTTTTGCCATGACTGTATATATAAAAAAAAAAACTCTTTGTACTAAGTACCTGAAGAACGACGACAAATATCCATCATACTGTGAGCCTTGGAGACTCATTTCACTTTTGTGGAAAATACTCAAATTGAATAAAAGTTCAGGCCACATCCTCCAAACAGCCCAGTATTGTTATTATTTTTTTTTTTTAGGCTGCTTTTTGAAAACTGAAGTGACACTAGAGCTCCTCCAACAGATATAAATGGCTCTTACTGAAAACATCCTGGTTCCATCTTTAACTGTCTCCCGTGGCAGCTCTGTACTGCTCATCGACAAATCGAAGCACATTGTCGATAAAACATTCAAGACCATAAAAGGTGCAACAAACTGTGCCAGGGTACGACTTAATATGGGTTCGATTTTTTATATAAATACAATAGTTTTTTTTTTTTGGGGGGTATGGGGGTTGATGTATTATAAATATTGTTACTAATATTAGGAATTTACTCAAAGGTCAGCCCTAAAAGTTTTGTGTCCTGTTCAGTGTCATTGTCCTAATCCTCTTCGCATCCGTCATGTTGACTCCTCCCATGTTTTCTATAAAATCCCGTCTCGGTCTCCCACTCTCCCACCCCTTCCATTTTGACGTACAAAATACTATGTCCATCTCCATATTTGAGCGTTTCTATCTGCACAGTGTTAACATCCACTCAGTCAGACATTAAGTGGATTCAGCATCTTGTTGATTCAGAATTGATTTTGTAATTCGTGGTTAATGAAGGTCTTTGTTGCAGATGGGTTTTTAAATATACAAAGACATTAAACCACGACATAACCTCGTGCACCATTCCGCTGATGGAGCACTGCAGGAGCTGATTCACAAACATGGTGCCATCATGTCTGCTTTTATTTAACATTTTTGCAATATTGTATAGGGAGCGGATTTAACTGAGGTCAATTGAATAAAGAATGAATTGTCTGGGGAGAATATAAGTGATGTCAGTGGGAGTTCACAGCATGATGGATGGATGGATGGATGGATGGATGGATGGATGGATGGATGGATGGATGGATGGATGGATGGATGGATGGGCAGGAAGACAGACAGACAGATAGTTGTTGAGTAATTATAATGAATTATTAATAATTAAGTTTTATATTTCACTATGTCAGTATTACAATCAAGTCAAATGGTATTATATTATTTATTTCTAATACCCGAATACATAGGTATCTGTATATTGACATATATGTTTCCATATACCCCCAAAAATACATCTACAGCACATGTATACTAAACCCATTAATACAACAACAAAAATAAATACAAATAAATATATATACCTACTCATATACAGACACAAATTTTATATATCGGTTGTCCATATAGTGTATTGGTCATCTGACACATATACACACACTTACACACATATATACACATATTTGTGTGTGTGTATATATATATAAACAGTATATATATAAATATATATATATGCATATACAGTATATGTATATGGATACCCACATGCATATAATGAGAACAAAAGAGGATCTCTGATGTTTATCAACTTTTAGCTCAGTCATCTAGACTGTTCACACCTTTTCTCATTCGTCATGGCTTTGGCGCTACAAGTTTACCAAGTTTTTTTTTTTTTTTTTCAGAAATAGGAAGTTACAAAGTTCCCAGAAATTTAACACTAATGCTTTTCAAAGAATCAGAGTTAACACATACTACAGTTACTTCTTATTCACTTATTTAAAGACAAACATGTATACAAAAAACTTAGCACTCACCCCATTTACCTCCTGTTGTTTGCTGCTTATTATGTGTTGCCTTATTTGTATCACTTCATTTGCGTTTTATTTTTTTCGAGAATTTGAGGTGCAAATGGAAAAAAACAGTTTTATATTCTTCTTCAGGCCAACATTAGAATTTTTTAGGAATTACAGCCATGAATTATTTTCAGACCATGAAGCAAACCGGATCATAAAGCACATTAGGCAACATGAGTCACATAGGTTGAACATTATTATAATCTTGACTCTCAACACTGTTCTGTTGTTAGGGATAAAACATGCATAACATACATAACATATAATATAATAGCTTGTACATTTTCACAGTCATAATCTGTATATATCTGTACTCTTAGCATATTGTTCATAACCTGTTATTAACCTGTTCATAACCTTTTTCTTCTTAGCCTGTACATTCTACTGCCATAACTGCGATACTGTACATACCCATTATTCATGTGTATATCTCCTATGTACGTGGTAATGTATTGCTAAGCACTTTTGGATGGAAGCAAACTGCACTTAGTTGCTCTGTACTTGTGACATGTGCATTGACAATAAAGTTGAATTCTATTCTACTCTAAAATACAAAACAATATGCTATTTCTGTTTACCTCGTTTCTTTGAATCCATTAAATACTTTAACTTCTGTGTCTGTGTAAACAACATGTTGACAACACTGGCTTTGAGCATCCTCGGTTCCATCTCCTCATTACCTAAGTCTGTCTGGTTGCTGTTGTTCAATTGCTTGGTGATAAATGCAGCCTTGAGTTTGCAATCTGTTTTGTGAACATCATAATACATATTACTCCACCTCTCACAGTATGGTATAGAACAGGGATCCTTAACCTTTTTGGCACTGAGGCCCAATTTTTTTTTTTTTTTTTTTCAATTTAAATATTTAATCCCAGTTTAGATTGAATTGTTCTCACACATTTGTATTTAGTAATAACTTGATAACTGTGAGGGAACTGTGTTTAACAAACTAAAACATGAGTAAATTTTAATCATTAATAACATATTAGTTCAGGTTTGCAAAAGTGTCATATGTCACAACATGAACATTTTACTACAATGTAGTACTTTAATGACGTTAAAATAATAATTATTACAATATAAATGTAGTGTGTTGCTGCATCTGATTTTGTGTGTGCTACCAAAAATATTCGATTTTAGATTATAAAATCTTTTCGTTGTCTCAGTAAATCTAACAAGCTAACCGGTCCCACGGCCCTCGCGGCCCATTGGTGCAAAACTGAAAAAAAAACAATGGCCCAACATTGGGCCGGGGTCCAATGGTTCAGAATCCATGGTATAGAATGTCTACGCTACTAAATAAGGCTCCTGGCCCGTCTACAAAACAGCAAGCAGTGTGGTTTCAGAGCTTCCGGAGGTTAAACATCAACATTTTGACAGATTATTGAGCACAGATGTCAGTAAATACAACCAGAACCGAGACATTACATGCGAATCACATAACATGGTGCACTGTTACAGAATGTAAACATTGTAGGTATTTGAGTGTGCCTTATAGTACAGCAAATATTTAAACTGAATTTTATTTAAGAAATATTTTTCTTTTAAATAATATAATACACATATAATTTATACATGTCATTTCATATGTATATATAATATATACATATATATTTGTTTGTTTTGTTTTTTTTTGGTTGTTTTTTCACGCTGTTACAGTACTCTTCTTTATCGTAATAAAATTTAAGACAGTGTTCTGCACAGGGTTTTCAACCAGAATTTGTTGCCAATGTAAAACTGTATTTTAATCATCCATTCATCTTCTTCCTCTTATCTGTACCGTGAGCCTTCCTGTAGGTGGTGAGATCACCCTGTGGGGCGAGACACTGCTAATTCATTCAATTATGAATGAATTTGTTTTTCTGAGTATTTTTAGGCCAGCAGAGAAGGCTTTGCTGGCCCTCACAGCCCACCACTGGTCAAAAGAATCTGCATACGCAAACCTAACCAAATATGGCTGAAACATCTATGATAGTCTTCATTCCATTCAATGGCCCGGATATTTGAACCAGATGAGTCGCCCAATTGATTTTTTTGAACTGACCCATAGCTGTGCAATAAACACATCACTTCCTCTTTCATCTTAAACAGAGGGTGAAAAAATAGCCTCGCCTCTGGTATAAACACCAAGTAGTCTCCTTTTATCCAGCCCATAGACCAGACACTCTGTCAGACACCATAGTCTCCTGGCAATACCAACCTACAGGTGAGCAATTAAAGGCTACATGTGCTCTGTATCCATGTCTATATACTATAATTTATAAAACTATATTTTTCCGTTTGGTCAATACAGGAACTTTCAGTATGGGAGGGTTGTTTGTTTTCCTAACATTGTATTTTGCTCTGGCATCATCGATGAGACAACTTAACTCCAAAGAGGATCTTCACAACAGTCAATGGGGCCATCCTCCGCCACGCCACGGACGCAAACTCCTCAAATTTTTTGTTCGAAAATGCGTGGACAATAACATGAGCTCCACCTGCGATCCGCAAAAAAAAGATTTGGGTCTTCATGAGTATGAAAACAGGGAGAAATTACTCCCACAAATCCACCATGATCAGAATGAACACAGCTATTACACTCTTGGGAATCTCAATACCAGACAACACCCAGGATCTGCGAACCTTCCACATGGAGTCAGGGGCAAGTTTGACATGTTCCTAAAACAGAAAAAAAAATATGAAACAACACCGGATGACTATAACAAAGACAGAATAATTATGAACTATAACAAACAGACTAAACATGTAAGTAATGTCTATGTATCCGCACATTATGATGAAAATCAGACATATGCCGTTGGACCTAAACTCATTGATGAACTCAGGAACAAGAAGGAGAAGAACAAAGAGAAGAACAAGGAGAAGAACAAGGAGAACAACAAGCAGAACAACAAGAAGCCTGTGAATTGGAAAAAAAAACCCTCTATTGGTTTAGATTTTGCATGACAGACTTATTTGTTCAATACGTTGTTACATGGACGACATCCTCTCTTCATTGCTTTCTGCCTTCTGCTTCTTCTACCCCATGCAATTGCATTTTAGTTTAGTATTATATAGTATTCTCTGCACATCTATCACGGAGGTGAATATGTAGTGCAATCATGTATTTTGTTTAAAAAAAATAAATGAGAATAAGTACAAAAAATAGTGTGATACAATGTGTTCCTCTTATTAACACATAAAAAGAAGAAGTGAAGTCACGATAGTAGAGTATTTTAGTGAGTATTGTTATATTGAGCATACAGGTTAATTTATCCTATATATAATAAGATTTTGGAGGCAGTGGTGGCTTAGTGGTCAAGGAACTGAGCTTAGGTTGAAAGGCCTCAGGTTCATTTTAAATATAATATATATAATTGTACAAATATTCTGGCGCCTGGTTGACTTTTAGGAGTTTGGGTCCGGAGCAGGGGCGTAGCCAGAACCCATAAAATGGATGGGCCCCGAAAAAAATCAGCAGGGCAGAACTTCAAAGTATTATAGCCTAAGTTTGATAATGAACATCATCCCTTGTTATGACATGGTCAGCCCTCTCATTGGATGGGGCGGGCCTGACAGACAAGTGGGCGGGCCCAGGCCCACCCGTGGCTACGCCTGTGGTCTGGAGAGTTCCAGGTTTGAATCCAAATGTGCCGGGTCACCACTGAGGTGCACTGAGCATGATATAGTTCCCACACACTGCTGCCCGGGCACTCAAAGCTACCCACTGTTCACTGTGGTGATGAGTTAAGAAGGGAAAGTAAAAGCAAACACCTTGTCATTGTGATTCACTCCACCACGAAATGTCACCTCTGTATTTAACACAACACCAAAGTGAACAGTGGGGGGCTGTGAGTGGAGACGGTACTCATGGTCAGTGGACTTCGGTGGTAACTTGGCAGTAGGGGCATACGAACCGGGGACCTTGCAGACCCAAATCCGCTTCCTTAACCGCTAGGTAACCAACTGCCCCAAAGTCAGTTAAATGCAGGGGTCATATTTTGCTGTGTGCAGTGGAGTGAATCGCAATGACAAGGAGTTTTATTTGACCTCCTTTCCTTCCCTTGACACAGGGACAGGACAGGAGCAGGTGCATTTGTGTGAACTAGGATAAATGATGTGTAATAGCCATAAATAAATGCAAAATTGCTTTATAAAAACTATTAAAATATGTAATTTTAAGGGAAAAGGCAGAAGTGTAAAAATAATGGCCAAGTGGTTTAGGAATCGGCCTTGTGTCTGGAGGGTTCTAGGTTTGAATCCACCAGCTGCCAAGTTACCCCATGCACATCGTTAAAACTGCCCACTGGTCACTTAGCTGATGAGTTAAATGCACAGGTCGCATTTTGTTGTATGCAGTGGTGTGTAAACACAATGTCAAAATGAGAAGGTGTTTCCTTCCCCCTTCTCTAATTTGGATAAATTTGGGAAACAGATTAAAAATCCCAACGGTCCCTGGACCTAGTTTGCCCATGTCTGTTACAGCATGACCTCTGTTCTCATACCATAAGTGTAGCAGTGGCACCTGACAAAATTGCCGTACAGCTCTGAGTAGTAGCACCACATTAGCTCCCATGCTCAAAAAAAAAAAAAAAAAAAAAATTAACCTCTTCTGTTCCACTTTAACTTCCTCACAAGAAATTACAGTGAAAGCAGCTTTTAGTGAAATTTTCTTTCTTCTCTGTGCTCATGTTCAACAGAGGATGTGGTTTCTCTGTGCTCTGAGTCAGGCTGTGTTGTGTCTGTGTGTGTGTGTGAGTGTGTGAGTGTGTGCGTGTCGGCTAAGTCCTAACTCTTTGACAGAATTGTAAAGTGGCGGAATGAACAGATGTCTCCCAATGATTAATGTCCCTCCTGCCTTGCCTCAGAGGAGCTGCGTGCCCATGCATCTCTAACCCTACACCCACATCCTCCGCAGCTCTCTATAAAGCTTTTTTTTTCTTTTCTTTTCTTTTTTTTTTTACATTTTTTATCCCTCTGTATCTCCTGCAGTTTTATACATTGTATTCTCCTGCTACACTTCTGCTTTATGAAACCATAATTTCTTGCATGTTTTGATTCATGTTTCTCTTTCTGAAGAATTAAAGACTGAAATTCTGTCTTGCAATTAACTTTAAATCAACTATAAGCAATATCAAAATATCTCCCTGCTTAATTAGCGACGATTTAAGTCATAAACACAGTAATAAATAGAATTACTTTTGAAACAAGAGGCACAGGAAAGAAACTTGTGGTAGGTAGTGATAGCCTGACCCCTATTGGCTGTTTTTATTATTATTATTATTAACAATAATAATAATAATAATAATACATTAAATTTATATTATTATTGTTGTTGTTGTTGTTGTTGTTATTAATTTATTCAATGGCATTTATTTTGACAGAATATGAGATAAGTGTCAAAGCATGCTTAGCAGGCTGTCTGTCATAACACAAACATGACGCGTGCTTCAATTTTAGTTCTTTAAACAAATCCCAACCTTCGTCAACATCTCACAACACAGAAATAGAATTTGCTCCACACTAAACAAATCTGACCTATGGATTTACGAGACCAATATAACAAAAACAACAAACGCATTGGATGAATTCAGAGAAAAGAATCGCAGCACAACAGCGTCCCCTGCGGTATATTTGTGGAAAAGTGAAAGGCATACTCACCGTCTCAAGGGAAATTGCCCATTAAAGTCTAACGCTGCATGGTAATGAATACCAGGCTTATGGTAAAGGGCTCACATTAAATATTTAGACTGTTGCTTAATATTTCATGTGGTAATTTTATATTTAAATTGGATCCGGAGCTAAGTGGGGGTGTACTGTTCTCAAACATCAATCCATACACCTTTCATTTGACTACGGGGATAAATATGACAAGAGCTGCATACATATGCTGGCCCTCCTGAGTGGAACAATTAAAATTCACTGAACCAAGATCAATGTAATATTTCCAGTCTTCCACCAGAGGTGCTGTGGTTTCAGGACAGGGTGATGTTAGTGGCCATGTGTCCAAGGTCTGGCCTTGGGACCTACTTGTGCCTTCCAATAGCATTTGATCCTGTACCCGAATGTGTCTTTTTCTTATCAGCCTGCGGGTTGAATACACTGAGCTGAATAAATAAGAAAGTGTCTGGATCCATTAGTAGAACATTGAACATACAGATGCAAGTTCTGGGTTGTGGTTCCGAAACCTTTTTAATGGAATAAGTGAGAATTTTATAACCCCCCAGCTGCCCCATCACCCTTACTAAAATCTTGACAAATAACATGTTCTTTTTTTGTGCTACAACTAAGTGTCATAAAATTTAAAACAACCCCAAAACAATAACAACAAAAGACAAAGTAAAAAAGAATAATAAAAAAATGTGCATCACTTGAAGCTTAATAAATGTCCTTCCCTCCGCATCTGTTTGCCCCTGTTTTGGTCACCTGACATCAAATAATAGGTTGTATCCTACGCTCATCATCATGACATTTTATTTCATTCATGCATTCGTTCATCTTCAGCTGCTCATCTATTACTGCAGCCGGTGCCACCCTATGCATACTGTGGGTGGTGGGCCCTCTGGAAGTTACATGGCTTAGGGCAGTGCTACACCCACAGCACCTCAGTGGCAACATGGCAGCTTGTGGATTCAAACCTTAAGTCCTGAAGTCCAAAATCTGCTCCATTAAACACCACTGACATCCAGGTTTTATCTCAAAACACATAAAATATGGCTGTGTTTGTCATTCTTTCAAATGTGGAAAAATGGTTTACTGGTAGCGCCCCTAGTGGATATTTTGAAAACTATTACATTGTTTTATAGCAACGATGTAATAGCACCCCACCACCCACTCTCCGTCGCAACTATAAATAACAGCATTTGTCTATAAAATAGTTCTAGGTACACCTCTGCATAACATTGTATACTTGTTAACATAAAGAAACACAAGGAAAGAGATATAGTTCAACTTACAAGGATGTGCAATTACACTTTACCGCAGTACGGCGGGAAAAAAAGCATGTTCCCCAGGGTCACACCCTTAGCATCGCACCGTACCCCCCCAGGGGGACCCGCCCCACACTTTGAAAACCCCTGTTTTATAGCATCAGTTTTGTTGACTTTTACAGTTTAAATAAGTATACCTTACCAGTTTTTTGTATGATTATCATGTTGGCATAACATACTGTAATTCCATTGTCTGTACCAAACAGTCTGGAGCCATGCATTAAAATGTATGCTTAAAAAATAAAGTGTGTATATTAATCGCTGTCTGATGCCAAGAGCAGGCATCAATCAATAGAATTACATTGATGCAAGATCAAATGAGTGAGCACTCAACATATTTAAGCAGATAGCGACTTAGATAATTTGGTTGGGTATTGCACACAAGTAAGACAGAGTTTCTGCTTTATTCTAGCTAAAAATTTGAAGAAAAAAAAAGACTTGGAAAAAAAAGCAAGACGTTTAGGAATACGACACAGCTTCATCTGTATGAAAACGGTTAAAAAAAAACAAAACGAGACACGCCCCACACTTTGAAAACCCCTGTTTTATAGCATCAGTTTTGTTGACTTTTACAGTTTAAATAAGTATACCTTACCAGTTTTTTGTATGATTATCATGTTGGCATAACATACTGTAATTCCATTGTCTGTACCAAACAGTCTGGAGCCATGCATTAAAATGTATGCTTAAAAAATTAAGTGTGTATATTAATCGCTGTCTGATGCCAAGAGCAGGCATCAATCAATAGAATTACATTGATGCAAGATCAAATGAGTGAGCACTCAACGTATTTAAGCAGATAGCGACATAGATAATTTGGTTGGGTATTGCACACAAGTAAGACAGAGTTTCTGCTTTATTCTAGCTAAAAATTTGAAGAAAAAAAAAGACTTGGAAAAAAAAGCAAGACGTTTAGGAATACGACACAGCTTCATCTGTATGAAAACGGTTAAAAAAAAAAAAAAACGAGACAAAAGCCAATCTGTATGTCATCCTCACCAGCCGTCATCAGGTGAGTTGTCATTTCAAACACTCAGCTTGGAGCAGGAACAGACTTTACAGAGGAGAGCTGTCCTTAAGGACAAAAGTGAAAAGATACATTTTCTGCTTTCAGACAATGTGCAGTTTCGGCTCAAAGAGGAAGTAATGGAGAGGAATGAAAAGACTTCAGCTTCTCCCACCCAGGGAAATAATGCAGAAAGAGCTGATCAATCACTTGAATGAGCTTTAGTTGATGATGTCCAGACAGACTGTTAGAGCGGGACATTTTCTCGCAATTATTCTCTGATCATTCCATTTGTCTCTTTGTTTCTGCTCAAAAAAAGGTTAATAACATTGTATCAATGGTGGTTGACATGCGCGACAGAAAGAAGCAACATTTAAAAATTCCTACCTCCCCTACAGAGGGCGCCAATAATGCATTTGTATCATTCTGATCCATTTGTTGAGTGCTATTTTAAACAATGTTGTCAAAACAATTTTGCCAGAGTATGTTAGGGTATCGTGTCTATGAACAGTGCCTTATATACTGTATACTGCAGTAGCCCCAGTACTGATACACTGTGCAGTATATATACTGCATATATATTTATAAATCTTCTGGTGAAAAAAAGTTTACAGTATCCGTTACTACTGATTTAATACTATGTGTAAAAACACCAATATATCAATCTCTACCTGTACCAGAATATGATTAGTCTGGGTTTTATACAAGTTATTGAAGTACCATCTTGTTCCATCTGAGGAACCTTCAAGTCAAGTTCTGCTGTTTGCTGTTACATCACTAAGAACAACATAGCAAAGGGCAAGAAGTTCAGCCTGAAACCACCTGGAACAGGTAGTACAATCCTAAAAGTACACTTGAATCTCAACAAAGGTCACTGCAATCATCTCTGATGGGAGTGCATCTCCATAGGCCACTTTCCCTGTGGGAGAGCATCTAAACGTGAATACGAATCTGCATACAGAGCTGCTGCCACTGCAGTTGAAAGGAGTCAGCTTTTCAGTTTGCACAGTGAACAATGTGCTACAATGTCAGCATGGCAGGAGAGGACACAGCCTTCATTAAAGGAGAACAGGGAGCATTTACATTACCGTAATTTCCGGACTATAAGCCGCACCCAATACATTTTTTTAAAGGAAAAAAAAACGTTTTGTACATACATAAGCAGCACCTGACTATAAGTCGCATGTGTCGCATTCTTTTTGCATTTTCCATGATGAGGGTCAGTTTATGCTTCTATTCATGTACAAAGCATTTTACCGTACGTTAAACTTCTTCTTCTTCTATGGTGTTTATTGGCGGTTGTGACTTGCGTCTTCCTCGACACCACCTGTCTTACTCTTACCTTTTCTGCCCGAGCAGTTAGAAAAAAAAGCATACATTAGCCGCATCTCTGCATAAGCCGCAGGGTTGAAATTGTGTGACAAAAGTTATGGCTTATAGTCCGGAAATTACGGTATATGTGCGAAGTTGTTCAGGCTTTTAAAATAAACACAGACAGGTTATTTTGGAAGTTCATTTACAATCTGGCTTTTCTATCTATCTATCTATCTATCTATCTATCTATCTATCTATCTATCTATCTATCTAAGAAAATAATAGACCCAGAGTTATTTTTATTCATCATAGTTACACAGTGGTCTGGTCTTGAGCATGAAACTGCTGTGCTGAAAATTGGCCTCATTCTGGCCTAGAGGTTAGACACACATTAAAAGGAGTGGTGACGGCATTTATCATTGTTAGCATCCCTTGGTGGCGCAGTATCTGCTTGCTATTGAAGTTCCTATTCTTTAAAATGGTAAACAGTTGCATACAAATTAAAGCAAGTTTTAGAAGTACATGCAATGGTGAGGTTATAAGGAGAAGAGTTGGAGAAGGAGCAGGAGTTTAGATACTGAGGATCAACTTTTGAGACCTGTGGAGACTGTTGAAGAGAGTAGAAAAATAGAGTACAGACTGGATGGAAAAAGCCTTAGGAGTGAGACGTCCTGTTTTATTTGAAGCAGGAAACAAGCAGCATATCTCACATCCCATTGGTTTACACTGGCTTATGACGTATCATCTTCTAACCAATCAGTTTAGTGCTGTCGCCCGCGTAGTGTCGCGGGAATAGCCGAGCTCAGAAAACAAAACAAAAACAGCCATATTTCAACAAGTGCTAACACGTAGGAACCTCTAGTTTGGAGCGTTTTAAGTGAGTTTAATAGACGTAGTGTAGTATAGAGAAATATTTAGGACGTATCGGCGACTTTGGACTTATCCCTTAATTCTTTTTAGAAACCAAACAGACCCTGACAGCGCCGCTAACATTGTAGCTCTGTAAAGCAGATACATTATTCCTTTTTTCCCTTCAAAATAGAATTCACATTGGGCTTTGTAGTGTGTCTTATACTGTCATCGACTGTAAATGATTCAAATTTGTTGTGAAATATACCTGCATTAAAAGCGTTCATTTCCTTTGAACGCATTTGCTCACATATAACGGGCATTTTTGGAAATGCTTAATTTGACATGTCCTGATATAGTTACTATTTATGTTGTTTTGGATTTTAGCTTCATTTTATCTGCATTACAATTAAGAATTTCAACAGAAAAGTTTACTATTACTATTGCACTACTAAATACGGTTGTCATTCATTAGACATTGGCACAAAACTAACCCCAGCCCCATGGTTTCTCATAGCGGCCGTTTGTTTTCCTTTCAGCTGATGGACTGGACTTTATCACTATGTCTCACAGAATAACTAAAGAGGAACTGGATGCACAGTTTGATCTGTTTTTAAGGGAGGTATGTCAACAGTCTGCGTTTACATGTCAGCTAAAATCTGTTGAAAATGCTCCTTTCTACAGATACTTATAAGTTAATGGACTGCATTTTGTCCAGTTCTTACCTAAAATTTCCTTAAAGCTGGTTTCATGTCAGTCTCTTTCAGATGACTCGGTGGACAAGGGCAGCTCTCTTGGGCCAACAAGAGCCCGAGGGGGCCCGAAGTCACCCCCAAAATCAACATTGCCATGGTGGAAAGATGATGATAACATTAGCGAAGGAACTGGAAGAGGTGTGAGGAAACATGGGCCTATGTGTGATTGTTTAGTATCAATCTCTAAAGTTTTTACACATGTCAAATCAAGGACAAACAAGTATACAGTAAATAGAAATTATAGTATGTATTTATTCTAAAAAAAGTAATAAAAATAAATGCACACATTTGTAATAATGCCCATTGTGTTTGACATAGGTATAAATTAATTACATCAAATTCAACATAGAAGCTGAGTTTATATCTGAAGGGCACTCTTCTAGATCTTTAAACTAATCTAATAATGACTCGTTAGAAAACATCTTGTCGAAACAAATTACTGCAAAATCGAATAAAGCTCGTGTAAAAACCAGAGACTAATAACTACATCAATAAATAATGAAGACATTTGAAGACATAAATATTTAATGTGAAGCCATTCATTAAGTGAAACTTTATATGGGGTTTAATGTGATGATGATCTGACCTCAGAACTTTTAAGTCTAAAGGCTTGATCATGCTTTATACTTATGTCATGGAATCCCCTCTGTGTTTCTCTTTTTTTACCTCTTAAGAGGTTACACCAAGCAGGTTCCTCAAATCCAGGAGGCCACAGACCGAGACTGATGGTAAAAACACATTACGAGTCATTTTTTAAAATTTCAATTAAGTCTAGATGATAACTTAAGATTTTTGTGGAAGAAAAAAACATGTTTATTATGAGTCACAAAAAATAGTTTGCAACAAATAAAAGGAAATTAAGTTGATAATTGTTTCTGAAATTACTGCAGCAAAGTATTCACTCATTATGATAAACCTTAAAATTACCTAGTTTTTAATTTGGGAACACGTCATCTGTCACTGTAAATAAAAAGCTTTCTTTGGACCGACAGGTGATGGACAGTCTTTGGAGGAGATTTTAGGAACGTCCCACTCTTTTCAAGAGGGGGATGAAGATCTAAGGGGTTTTACTTTGAAGGAAGATAATGCGAGAGCTGCTGTTCTCAGCCCAGATGCCAAACAGAACGAGACAGGAGGTAAGTCCAAATTCCCTGTTACCCGGTTACGTTTTTCTCATTTGCAGAAAAAGCGTAGCCAAAGATATAAATATAATTCTGATCGATATATCATTGTTCACGTTTTCTTTACAATTAAAATGTTTTACACCAGAAGCTATTATTTTAAGATTGAGTTGTTTTTGTGCAGTACTTTTCTCTTCTTTTTTGTGTGTTTTTCCATTTTCGATTTAAACAAGGTCATAACTTTTTTCCAAAGGTTCAGACTCAGAGAAGATTCCAGGGGTCAACATGATGCCCGTGGGCATGGACACTCTGGAGGAAGAAGACGAGAAAGCTGGCTTCTTTGCTCACCTGGAAGCTGGTGCCTCATCATCCTTAGATTATTGCAAACTGAACAGAGAGCTGGATGTGACACTTTCTACTGGTGAATCTCTCCTCAGGTCTGATTTTTTTTTTTTAAGCAACCAAATGGTAAACGTTAAAAGTTCCTGTGTGTCTCCATCTCAAATCAAAGCTTGGGTTTGAATGCAATGAATTCTCTAGGAAAGCAGAGGAAGCAACTGAGGAGAGAAATGAGGGTTTTATAAAACCCAAACTCACACAGACTCCACCTCCAGGTAACAGAAATGACACTTTAAAAAAATGCCACTAAAGGTCTTCAGTCTTGCTCATTGTAAATCTTGATGTCTTATATGTTGTTATTAAGATTCTCCCGCTTATAGTGAAGACTTTGAAAATGAGGAAAAAGGTAAAGAGGCACAAGATGAAGAGAACAAAAAGGAGGAGGACGAGCACAAGGAGGTCTGTAATCACTATGTATGATGAGAATGAAAGTCCAACCAAAACAAGTTTAAAACAGCGTGTGTTAAACTGACAGTAATATGCACAAAATCACACATTTTTGCAAATTTTCATTTGTTTTTGCTGCTCTTGTGTTTCTATATTCATTAATAAAGTTTGTAAATAATGTAGAAGTGAGTATCTAACTCCTGTTAGGCATTAAGCCGTCTTTTCATGTGAACAGTACACATATACAATGAGATTTCATTTAAAGTCCTTTTATTTTCAGAAACCTGCATTGTCAGCGATTATGGCTGAAGGTGAGTAAAAATGTGGGGAATATTTGAATATATTGTATTATAATAATTTCTAACCTATTTTTGGATTTAGTCGATACACTACAAAGATATGTATGTTTCTAAATAGTAACTAAATGTTTCTTATTGTCTTTTGTAACGTTTCTGTAAAGCTGGTGACGGTCAGTGAAGTCCTGTTTTAAAATGCTCTCTGTTTGTCTCAGTTTCTCTCTTTGACACCTTGGATGACACTGGTGGAGACAATCGAAAGAATGAGACAGGAGCGTCACTGGACAAAGGTTTGACAGTACAATAAAAAATGTGTATGGGTATCTGTGCTGAACTAAAGGCTTGTAATGTATAGCTTTTAATACAGAGCATTATTTAACAATTCTTACAGGAAACATGCACATGAAGAGCGGAGGCTCAGATGCTGAGGCTCTACAGGAGGCCTACAGACAGATCCATGTGGTGGACACCTCAGATGACTTTGATCACTACCGAGGCACTTCCTCTGCAGCAGACCGAGGCAGGATGGTCAATTCCAGGTCTCCAGCTCCTCCTGAGCATCAGGACAAACAGACACTGCAGCCATCTTCCACCAACGAGTCAGGTCAGATACTGTTATTCTGTCAACCACACCAGGATATTGGTTGATTTTAAATGATGTAATTCAATTATTTTTTGCGAACCACAAATGCAAGTGGTCACTGAAATATCTAGAAGTTTGATTTGTTTTTTAACTTTTTTATTTGACCATGTATTACAACACAATTTAACAAATGTGTATAACATTTAATTCTTGAAGAAATCAATGTAGGTTAAATATTTTTCTTCAGATTTGCCCACTGCAGAGGAGCTGATGAGGCCCATTAGAATCGATGAAAATCAAATAAGAGGTTTCACTCTTCAGCCTGTCAGGTAAAGATGATAATGTAGGAATTGTTCCTGTGTTAAAAAATTGAAAACCTCTCCAGCAGTAACGTTAATTGTAGTTGTTTTTCTTCTTCTTTCTTTTTCTTCTTTGTAATGACATGTTGAATATGATGGTAACACTCACATATTGCTCTCTTTATTTCTTAAGTTTTAGTGGAAAAAAAACAAGCCTTAATTTGTCTCATGACCATAAATAGAAGAATATGCCAGTTGACATCATCTACCTTTGTTTTTGTAAGTTTTGGAGAACAACCAATCCAGGGAAAACCTTTCAGTGATGGAACATACACAAAGTCAGTGCTGAGGCTGGCAGGAATAGAAGAAAATGCCGCAAGGTTAACGAACATTAAGGATCTGACTCACCATCCATTTGACCAACAAGACCTCAGCAATGACCCGGTCTTCAGCATAAGAGAGGAAGTTGAGAAGTTGATGGAGGATGATAAGAAGACTCTCTCATATAAGTCGTCTCTGACCCAGAAATCCAAGAAACAGACGGTGAGGTCAGCAGTGTAAAAATAAATAATCCTGCAAAAATAATCAATAATATACACTACATTGTAAACTCTTTTTCTCCAGAACTCTCATGTCGCCACAGTTTCTCGCCCTGCTTCATCTTCAGGGAGGAAACCTGTCGTGATTCCATCACGAGGGAAGGTGCTGGAGAAGAAATCGACGACATCTTCCAGATGGTCAGGGATGAACAGAGGTGCTGCCACAACCAGAAACTCTACTGTGCAGCAACCACTGAAACCCAAACCAACAAAGAACCAAGAAAAGGAAAATCACGGAGGTCAGAAAGCATTTTCGCTGAAGCCACATGTGTGAAATCCCACATCTCTTAGCTGTTTGATTAGTTAAAACGTTTGTTTTGACTCAGTTAATCACATTCTGGATTTTAATGATGTTCCGTTTTGAGGAATGGTTTCGGTTAATGAAAATAGAAATGCCCTGATTGTTTTGTCTTGTTTCTTTTTGCTTTATTTTGCAGAGCCCACCTCAAATGTGAGCAGTGAGCTGGTGTCATCTGTTCAGTCTTTAGTGACTGTCCTCCAACAGCAGATGGGAGACAGCAGTCCACAGAAAAACACTGTCCCACATTATGATCCTCCAGAAATTATCGTAAGACTATAACAAAAATGATAGACTTGAAATATTATTCTAATTTTTTATATTAAGTAAAACTCTACAGTCATGGAAAAAATTATTAGACCACTCTGCTGTTTTCTTCAATTCCTTGTTCATCTTAATGCCTTGTTCCACTAAAGGTTTATCACCTGGGGGAAACAAACACAAAACCATGCAATTACTAAAAGCACTGTATTTGTCAGTACAAGGTTATTGCTAGATTCAATGGAAGCAGACTTTTAAATGGACAAGAAATTAAAGAGGGAGTGGTCTAATATTTTTTTCCATGACTGTATGTTGGCAAACAATTTTGTTTAAATAATTTGAAGACTCATGCAGCTCATATTCAAAAGTATGTTCCTGCCAATCACTAAAGAGTGAGAGACTACTGCAAACAGTGTTTTTGGTGATAGATAGACAAAGAATGCTTTCAAAGATGCCCAAATATGAAAACAAGGGATGCATTTGTTTTATCCCATTTGCAGAGGGAAGATGAGGGCCCTCTAGTGACACATTTAAGACTGCAGCTGTCTGAGAAAGAACAGGAGCTGCAGTTGATGACAGCAGCGGCAGAGGAGGTTCATTCACTCCGACAACAAATGTACCTCCTGCAGAGCAAGGTACTGAGAACAATTAGTCACATGTGAAACTAAAAATAGTTTCTGGATGCAAACTTGTGAGCATCTTAAATGTGCAGAGTTCCTAAAATGTACTAAACACTGAGAATGACCTTAGTTATTTCTGATCCACATTAAATGCTGTGATATTTTGTTTACTCATTAGCTCAGAAGTGCAGAGGAGGTCGGTCAGAAGAACAGATGGGCTGAAGCCACAGACTCCACAACAGAGGCTGCACTCAAACAGATGGAAAAGGAACTAAAGGAGCAGGAGACTCTAATAAATGGCTACCAACAGGTCAATTCCGCAGACCCTTCTTCTGTCACTGTTTTCACACTTCCTGTTCTCTTCCACGTGGATTTTACTTACACCAGTTGTTCAGTCATGACTCCACATGACATTCTAGGTAAAGATTTTAATGATGTTTACAGGAGAATGAGAAACTCTACTTGGAGGTGAAAGACCAGAAGGCAAAGACTAAAGCCAACCAGGAGGCCATGTTTAGGGAGAACCAGCGCCTGCTGAGTGAACTGAATTATCTGAAGTAGGTTCAGTAGTGTTCTTTTCAATTATTAATTATATATATGTGTGTATATATGTATGTATATACAGTATATATATATATATGTGTGTGTGTATGTATATACATACATGCATACATATATATATATATATATGCGTATGTATATATGTGTATATTTGTATATGTATATATGTATGTATATGTATAGATCAACTATTTAAAACTAGTGTGCTAAATCGCTGTGGAAAATTAAATCAACATTTGCTGAATTGTTCTGAAAACTTTGGGCAGTGGTCCCCAACCACTGGGAGGCGGACCGGTTCTGGTCTATGGGTGACTTGGTGCCGGGCCACAGAGAAATAGTTTCCTTTGCTAATGTTCTCTGGGCCTATTAGTTACATTTGATCAATACCCATATCAACAAAAGAACAATAGAATGGCTAGGATTCCATCATCAATAATGCAACCATTTATGATTATGAAATATTTTCTCAGTGAAGACAACAGCAATAACTCAAAATTAATAATCATAGTTAGTACAAGATACTAACCATTTTATAAATATTTCAGAAGACCGGGAATTTAATTTCATATATATGCTACAACTACAAAAGGTTTGGGAACACTTATTTAGAGTGTGACAGGACCAGGCAGAATATTACATTTTTTTTCCACTAGGTGGCAGCATAGGTCATTAGATTTAACTTTTAAACGCAAGAACCAGATTGGTTAAATGCCATGTCTGTCATTCTGCTTGTCAGCAATTGGGGACAGTTTTGTTCAGGGAGATTTATCCAAGGAATCCATAACTAAATCAAGATTTACTGTCTAATATTTTTATGAAAGACCACATAAAAGAGTCTGTCTACGATTCTCTAATATTGTTTCCAGGGAACAGCAGAGTAACATAAACAGACTTGTCGGAAACACACAATTAAAGGATCACACTCAACGTATGGCAGATCTGCTGGCTCAGATTCAGACATTACAGGTAAATACTACAATGGTGAGTACATTATATATCCTCCCTTCACCATATACACAGTCTGTGTCTGTGTGCAGAGGAATGAAGCCTTGCTGTCTGAAGAGCTTCACAGACTGAAGCAGGAGAAGCAAGCTCTGGATGTTGACCTGCAGCTGATGAAGAAAGAAAGAGACCTGGCTATAGCTCAGGTCATCTCCTCTACAGGTGAGACTGAACAACCAAGATGTGTTAACTCTAAAAACTGGTGGAAAAAGTGAATAAAAATAAAAATATACTTTTTAAATGAATCAGGTGATAGGAATTACGCGGCAGGGGTATTGGAGGAAACGCAAATCGAGGAAATGTCTGCTCTGAGGAAGAAGCTACAGTGGTTTACTGACAACCAGGAGCTTCAGGACAGAGATGCAGCCAGACTGAAAGCAGCTGCAGCAGAGATGCAAGAGCTTAAAGAGCAGGTAAGGATCAAGAGGTTTCCAGATTAAACAGACAGTGAAAATATTTGTTTTAGTGAAGATGATGTGGACCACTTCTGGACTTAGCAATGCTGATTTTTATCTGACACACAACTGGAGAAAGGTGTCAGGAGTGATCTGTGATAGAAGTGAGTCAGCTAAGGTGAAGGGACAGGTTTCAGGACAGTTGTGAGACCAGCCATGATGGGTGGATTAGAGACACTGGGAATAGGCAGAAGACAAGAGGCAGAGCTGGAGGTGGAGGACGTAAAGATGATTCTCTTTAGGAGAGACAAGGTTGGACAGGATCAGGTATGAAGTGATTAGAGGGACAACGCAGACAGAGAGGTTTGGAGAAGCCAGATTAAGACGGTTTGGACATGTTCAGAGGAGGAACAGTGGTTATATTGGTAGAAGAATGATCCTATAGATGGAGCTACCAGGTTTGATGGATGCAGTGAGAGAGGTAATTGGAGTTAGAGTGGAAGATACAGAGGACAGGTACACATCTGCCGGTTCACTTCTCTCCCGTGGGGATGAACCAGCAGTTTTCTGGCCACATGTTTCTAGTAGCCTGTGTCGTCCAACTCTGTGTAACCCTTTCATTTTGATGCCTTCCTAGGAGTTTTCTGAGTCCTTGGATCATAGACGATGGTTGTTCTTAACTAATCCACTTGGCTTCAGGCTTCAAAAAATAATTTTAACACATTGTCATTGTGGACAACGTGACGTGCCGCAAAAAGGACATACGTCACTCTGATAGCTGTCTCTTATACACATCTATTATTATTATTATTAATCTGCCTTGGCTTCATACGGGCTTAGTTTGTAACAATGGGTTCTCGGCTTTGTGGTATTCTTTTTCAGGATATCATCCCATTTGGCAACAATCCGATCTGTCTCTTATACACATCTAGATGGTTCAGAGTGGATTGCCAGTTTTCTCGTTATTCTGTCATTAGAGAACCAAATAAAATGGTCCCCATGTGCCAAGTATTAACGTGAAAAGCTTTTCAAATTAAACCGTGGCCTTTTTTTCTGTTTTAGGTGGAAAAACTCAAACTTGAGGTCAATAAAAATAGTAGCCAACAGCAGAGGAAAGCAAAGGAAAAATCTTCAGACTTCAGAAAGATGCAACAATTACAGCAACAGGTTTCTGCCTTGAGTGCACCTTAAAAATCAGCCCTTCTGTTTTTTTCCACATATCTCTGAAGGTTTTTTTTTATGTTCAACCAGGTGAAGGAACTGGAGCATATACTCAGGAGTAAAAATCCTAACTCCCTGCCTGCTCTCATCTATGCCGCAGCCAAGGCTGAGAATGACGAGGACGCTGCATCTCAAACCAAAAAGGTCACTGATCTTCTGGAGCGCAGGATAGAAAGTCTAGAAGCTGAGCTGGAGAGTCATGATGAAGAGGCCAAACGCAATTTAAGAGCAATGGAGCAACAATTCCACAATGTCAAGGTAAAGTAAAAAAATATTTGTGTATTTCTAAATGACTTTTTTTCTCCACTTAACCCAATTAATATTATGAATTATGTGATTTTCTTTTTTGTTTTCACTCAGGTTCGCTACGAGCAGCAAATCTTGAAGATGGAGCAGCGATTGCTGCAGAAACAGCAGGCTGAGGTTCCAATCCCAACGGCTGAGGAGAGAATGCTTGTTAAAAGTCTGGAGGCAGAGCTGCAGCAAGTAAGGGAGAGTCACGCAGAGAAAGAGAAAATCCTCCAGGAGCAGATAAAGTCTCTGCAGCAACAAATCAAAACCAGGGTCAGTGCACAAACAACAACATTGCAGAGTTCTGCGTCACTGAAATTAATTATAAAATACTCTTCATGAATTATACTGAACATTTTAAAACTTCTAAAACTGCTGATCTTGCAGGCTCAGAGCCCAAAGAGACATCAGCGACAAGCCGAGGAAGCTTTCGGAGTACGGATAGAACGCATGAGCCAGGAGATCGCCACCAAAACACGGACCATCCAGGAGCTGAGCAGAACTGTGGAGAGACTGCAGAAGGAGAGGAGGTTCATGCTGTCTGCACCAATCCCTCGAAAAGAGGACAGGTCTACAGAGATCAAACACCAACATCCTACCCCCAGCAAGACTCGCACAACTGTCTCCAGCACACAGACGTATAGAGAGGAAGAAACATTTCCAGATGCTCATGATGAAAAGAGCTACCAGGCCACGGTCTATGCAGGCAAATAGATATTGATATATTTCCAAACTTGACAACAAAGAAGGAACGGTGATTTTTGTGGTGAAGTTAGCATAAACACTTTATGCGTTTTTCAGGGAGTCACATCTCGGAGGTTCTGCAAGAGAACACTGCTCTGACACAGCGTATGAAGATGCTGGAAGAGGAGCAGGAGCAGGAAAAGGAGGCCTTGCATGCCGATGCTGCCAAAGCCAGGGAAGAGCTGCGCAGGTAGGTTTCACTTGCAATCACTTGAACTTGTGTTCTTCAGTGAACGTCAGGCTGTAATGGGCTCTTCCAGACATCAGGAGTGGGCTGCGGAGCAGCTCTCCACTCTAAAGGCCCAACATCTCAGGGAGTTGGACCAGCTGCGTGCCACTTACGCCTTGGAGCATTCGTCCTCAAAGGTTGCAGAACAGGCAAATAGGATCGACACTCAGGAGGTACTCCATCAGGTGTCATCACTTGTGATGTCAGGTTTCATCAGCCAGTTTTGTTGGTTTTTCTAGTAATAAAAAGTTGCCATTGGTCTGCAGATTCAACTTAAACACCTGCAGGAGCAACTTAAGGAGCTGCAAGAAACCAAAGATGCCCTGGCTCTGTCCATGGCCCGAGAGGGTGTCCTGGAGAAGCAGGTGAGCTGAACCAGACTTGTTTTGTTAGATAGTCACTTGCCCTGTTCATTTTAACTAACATTGATTTTGTTTACATGTAAAAGCTGATGAGACTGTTGAAAGAACTACAGGAAGCTAAAGATGCTCAGAGCTCAGAGGTGAAGCTACTCTGTAGTTTGGAGAAGAAGGTCGTCAACCTGGAGCTCAGGCACCAACACAGAGAAACTTTGATGAACCAGGTACAATACAAAAAATGTGATCGTAAAATGAGGCCATTGCTGCTGGGCTGTATGTCCTTCGCTTACTGTGCATCATCAAATGTTGAGTATGTGGTAGAAGCAGTGAACAGTCATATTGTTACCTCAGTCCATAAATAGTTTGAAATGCACAGAATTATTTATGAAAATGTGATTGACGTTAAAACAATGAAAAAGAAATGTATTAAATGAAAGCGTTGGTTTTTAGGATTCAGTCAAGATCTCTCTTTGTCTTCAAAGGTGGGAGCAGATTTAACCAAAAGATGAAGATCTTAGTTTGCCCTAAATTATTTATTTTAAACAGTAAATACTTTTATTATCCCGAAGGAAATTGCTCAAAATCCCACTTCTGACAGTATTTTGAGCAATTTCCTTCGGGATAATAAAAGTATTCTGATTCTGATTCTGATAAATAAATAGTATTAAAATAGCACATGACTGTCATTTAAAAAGTCGTGAAAACCCTGAAAAATGTAAATTATTGATATACATAACGTTAAAAGAGCTTCCAATAATACTGTTTACTTAGATGTTTTTTAATGAATCTTAATAGCAGAGACATATTGATGTTTTATTCCCGTTACTCTAACAATGTCTAAAGTTGGGCAAAATTAATAAAAATAAATTAAAACTAACTAACTAACTATTATAACTGTGTAAATAAATAAAAATGATATACCCATTATTTTGAAAGTGCCCCATAAAGGTTACGCAGAACACAACGCATATCATGTTGAACACATCATGAATGAACATCTGAGTCATAAAGTACTGATAGAAAAAAAAAAAGTAATATTTTGTCGTTTGTCCAGAGGAGCAGTGGATCCTGGGAGATACAGGAGTCTAACTCACAGTCCGCTGAAGTAGAACGGTGGAAAAGTGTGGCTCAGGAAAAGTGCAAAGAGATTGAGACATTCCGCCTGGAGCTGGACTCCATCCTGGACATCATCAAACACCTCCAGAAACAGGGTGTGGTTTTCCCCACTCCAGGTCAAGCTCACTGAGGCCTGTTGGTGAACTCTCCCTTTTTTTATGTTTAGATTTTCAAATCATTTTTATAGATTTTAATTAAATTATTACACTATTATTTTTGTGAAAAATAAATATGTTTACATTTTCATAGTAAAGAAACTTGCACTTTGTTTTATTTCGTGTCATAAATTCTAAATCTTCCTGGGCTTCAAAGATGGCTTCCTCAGGAGAACCATGAAATTTTTTGGAACAGGCTGTGTTCCTGTACAACACATTGTCTCAACTCACAATTACAATTACAATCATTAATGTTTCCTTTTGGCCCCATTTGGTTATTACTTCCACTTGGTCCATACCCATATCAACAAAAGAACTGAGCAATAGAATGGCTAGGATTCTATCATCAATAATGTTAACTTTATTTGATTAGGAAATATTTTCTCAGTGAAGACGACAATAAAATCAAAATGACGCAGTCATTGATACAATATTCTAACTTTGTATAGGTAGGGAAAAAATTATAGGCTGGGTGCACTTGGGAAACTCTTGTGTGCATGCACAGTTAATTCAGGTAGGACGATTTTATAGGTAGGAAAATATTTAAGAACACCCGAAAATACTACTTTTAATAACTGGTATTTATCTGCCACAACTCAACGACCGGTCTGTGAAAGTAGTAGAGACATTTAGCCGGTCTCTGGTACGAAAAAAGTTTGGGGACTATAAGGTCTATAACATTCAAAATATTGAAATACCGCACATTCAGAATCATGGGCCCAATGTTGTGTTTACCCATTTCTTACACAAATATGTGAACGGCAGCCTTTTTTGGACTGAAAATCCAGCCCAGCTAAATTGAACTCATCAAGTAAATTATTTCCATCCTGAATATCCAGAGTAAACCATAAAAAGTGTTCGGACCATAACGTTTTATTGCACAGTTGAGTTTACAAATCAATTTTGATAACAAACATTAACATCTATAAGAATATGCACTCTTATTGACTCCTCTGTGTCTATTTATATTGCATAAACATTTGAATTGTCATCCGACCAGGTCAAGTCATTCGACTAAAATATTACAAACATTGTAACAAACTAAAACAAGAGATAGATATTGTTATATCCCCCAAATCCACCAAATGTTAATGCATAGAAATACATGCTTAATGTTTTTTTTTTATTTCCCCACAACCAGGTTCATAAATAACATTTTGAAAAATAAGTGCAGTACTAGACTACCTATAACTTACAAAAGTCTTTATCAGGACTCTTGACAACAGCTCCAACTTAATCATCCAACTGCCACACTACCTATGAGCTCTGTTGTGTAAGGTCCTGAGGAATCCTCCACTTCCTCTCCCTGCGCCGGTTTCCTTTGCTCTGTATTAAACAAACATAGGAGCTGAAGGATTTAGTTGTAGCTCTTTGGCACTTTTTTGTAATTTTGTGCTGCCAAGTGTAGTGGCTGACAGCTGCAGACCCTGAGGGAAGGCAGAGTCAGTGTCTGTTGCAGGCTGACAATTGACAAGAGACGTCAGACATCATCCACAGAAGGCATGGATCTCTGCTTCACTGAAGCCACGCTGCTTCAACAGCCTGAGAAAAGAGCAGAGATGGAGAGGTCAAAGAAAGTTTTGTAAAAGGTAACACACTTTCACAACGCTTTTCAAAATGATCCTATAACTTGAACTGAATAAGTTTTGTCACACACCCTATTGCTTGATCAGTAAAGGCTGTGGGACCACACACACACGCATAGTATTTGGACTCCTCTGGCCTCGAGATGAAATCCTCCAGAAAAGATTCACTGATCCGACCCTTCCTGCCGCTCCAGCTCTCACTGGGCTCAGAGAGTATGTGTTCGACCAGGAACCTAACACAAAGCAACTCTTGGTCAGTTCCTGTCAGTATTTGTGATGTTTAGATACGTACATTGACTTTTTGTTGTTAAATTACATTTTATCTGTACCTGTCATTGTTTGCAGCCAGCTCTTCCAGTTGGGAATGCCAGAGGATGTCTTCTTCCCGGCGGTTAAAGAACAAAAGTCTGGTTTCCCTGAAGAGCATAAAAACAAGGTTTGGATAAATATAATAAGATTATTATTGTTATTACTATGTTGACTCCAAATAATTAAAAGGTGATGAATTTTACAAGAATTTTACAGGTTGTGTTGGTTTCCCACCTGATTGTTTCACTCTCCTGTGCCAGTTGGATCAACCGGGCCATAGGTGTGAATCCTGTACCAGCTGCCAACAGTAAAAGGTGTGTGACATCACGGAGAAGGCGGACCGAGAAGGGACCTTCGGGACCACTCACAGATATATGATCACCTGAGGAGGAACACCAAGAAAGGTAAAAAATATATATGTATGAGAATGTGAAAAAAAAATGTCTTTTTCTTGGTTGGACCAATCATAGAGGTGAACTGTGCAAAGTGTTGAAAGCTCTCCATCTCCTCGTCTACTGATCTTATTGTCCTGAGAGACAAACTCAGTTTGGTGACTCACCTGGGGTCAGGCTGTTGAGATGTTGAGTGAAGACTCCATCTGGGT
The DNA here is from genome assembly GCA_016785265.1 of Paraplagusia blochii. Lineage (NCBI taxonomy): Eukaryota > Metazoa > Chordata > Actinopteri > Pleuronectiformes > Cynoglossidae > Paraplagusia > Paraplagusia blochii. The sequence continues at coordinate 48,167 of JAFBJS010000112.1, forward strand.
AGACTTTGATCATGAGGTAGAGATCTGACTCTTTTGTGGAGGGCTGAGAGGCTGCAGTCAGGTCTTGATCCACCGGTGTGTACGGACGCACAACTTCCATTTCTGAGTTGATCAATTCACTGTTAGTGTTATATCAGGAATGGCGTTTAAAACAATTGTCCTCTGGGTTATGTCTTACCTTCTATGAGAGTTCTGAGGTAGACGTGTTTTCCTACAGGCACATGCATAACAGTCCCCGGTGGTGTCTTGAGTCTGAACAGGAAGCTGTTGTGGTTGACCTTATTTTTTGACACCAGCACACAGTCTCGATAAAACGGGGCTGAAAACAATCATTTTTGTGGTTATTTTTTGTGAACTGTATCTCATCTCTATTTTAAACAGCTGTCTTACTTCTGTCTTTTTTTAGCACAAATGTGTTGTGGGAATCCAGTGGTTGACCAAGACTAGTCCATTTTTCTTTATTTTGCTTAGGAATGCTTATCTGGACCTTTCCCACTGAGAAGGCTGAGTGAACTGTTGGGGAAACAAGAGTTACTGAGAGACTGTAGACCGTGTCTTTAAAAAAAAAAAAAAAAAAAATGTGTTTCACGCACCGATCTTCACTTACCAGAAACATTTTCCTCTACATCTTCAGCTAAACCTAGAAAACAACATTTAGACAAAATACCATTAGAACTATACACACACTATAGCAACAAAAAAACAATATAATTATCAATGTATCATTTATTATCATTTTCCTATTACTTCAATATATGTATACATAATGACTGAGTATGTCTTTAAAATACACAAATAAATAAAATATTAATATTGATAACTTATAGCTTTATTATCCATATGGCAAACAAAGATATTCTCAAAAGAGTTTGTTTACTCACATAAATGTATCAGGTAGGACATTTTGCCCAGTAACAGTTCCACTCGTAAAACACCTGCTCCGAGGTCAACAGTAGTACATCCTGAGCTGGGAATCTTAAAAAAAACAAAATAATAAATGAACCTAAATAGAATTATTTATACTGCATTCGACTGAAGCTATTGTGACAAATCAGGAAATCATCAGTAGAAAATACCTAAAGTGAAAGTAAAGGTCAAAACCACAGGTTTAACCACTCATCATCATCTTGGATTATGATGGATTATAGAAGAGAGTCAGCTAAGGTGAAGGGAAAGGTTTACAGGACAGTCGTGAAACCAGCCATGATGGATGGATTAGTGACACAAGGAATAGGTAAAAGACAGGAGACAGAGCTGGAGGTGGAGGAGTTAAAGATGCTGAGATATTGAGGAGGACAAAGAGGATATTGAAGGGTGCAATGAGGGAGGACATGGAGGTAGTTGGAGTCAGAGTTGAGGAAACAGAGAACAGGGTGTGTTGACTCGCTGTGGCAACCTCTGAAAAAAGGGACAAGTTGAAAAGGAAAAGAAGAAAAAGACAGCATTTACCTTTCGTTTAGCATAAACGACCAGATGAACAGTCCCGTCAGTCTGGAACCAGTCGTACCTACATCCACAGCAATAGGAAAATCGAAAATTCATGTCTGACTAAATTGGTGCCACTCATATCAAAATAATGTCATGTGACTTGTTTCAAGAAATATTTTCCATACCGAGGTCGAGAGTCTTTGTCAAGAGGTGGTGCCACTGTTGTGGGAAGGGTGGGACCGGCTGGTGGAGGAGGAGGAGGAGGAATTATAGCTGTGAAGAAAGAAGAAAGCTTTGTCGGTATTTTACAGAATAGTATTTGTGTGTGTGTGTGTGTGTGTGTGTGTACCTTTGGTAGCTGGGGTGGGTTTGGTTGCCATCCGGCCCACCAAACACTCCTTTAGCATAGACTCATAGTTCACCCAGCGATGAACCTGTGTACCAACATATGAACATAAATAATGATCCATCCATCTCTTCATCCGCTTATCAGGAGACGGGTCACGGGGGCAGCATTTAGAGACTTCCATCTCCCTAGACACTTCCTCCAGCTCATCTGGGAGGATCCCAAGGTATTCTCAGACCGGCCGGGCAACATAGTCGCTCCAGCGTGTCCTGGGTCTTCCTCAAGGTCCCAAAGTTCATGACCATAGGTGAGAGTAGGTACGTAGTTTGACCGGTAAATTGAGAGCTTCGCCTTCTGGCTTAGCTCTTTCTTCACCACAATAGACCATACAGCTGCCCCGATCTGCCTGTCAATCTGTCGTTGCATTCTTCCCTCACCCGTGCATAGAACAGCGCTGACCCCTCATGAATCAAAAAACCATGAAGATCCATCCATGCAAGGTTGTAGAACTTCACTGATCTATACTTCTGATGGTATTAACTAAACATAATAATAAACAACACTAATTCAGATTGAAGGTGACGTCAATTTCTACTCTGTTAATTGTTGCTGCATTGATCCCATGAAACATACACACCTGATCAAACAGGTCAGTGCCATCTATACCAGCTGCCTTCATCAGCTCTTCTTCTCCTCCAGGATGATAGTCCATGTAGGGTGTTACATTGTAAACCATACCTTAAAACAAAATCCGTCTGTTGAATCTGGTATCATCTTGTTTGTTTATCATGAGCAAAGCAATTAGATCAATGTATTATTTAAATATGTTAAATAAATTCTATCCCATCTCTGGTAGATATAAGCCCGGCATAACTACCTCTTATGCAGGTCCAACAGTCGGTTCTTGTGTTGTGCTTCTGCAGCTCCTCCTGGGTTACTTCAATAAGTCGTCCTCTGAGTCCAGTCAGGTCTTTTCCACTCTTGGAAAATCGGATCCAGTCCATTAAACTGTGGCCTGGCTTTAGTGCCACCTGATAAGGAGGGTCACACAAAAAAAAAAATATTCCATTTTCAACTCCTGGCATTTCTTTTAGAATTATGTACAGATATGAAACCTATTTATGTCTCTTCCTTTGCCTATCTTTGAGAGTATGTCCCAGAACATCTCATGATGGAGTTCCAAGTTCTCTCACTATGTGGCACTGTTACCCTTGTGTCTGAAACTTTTCCATCTGTAACCGTAACTACATTGTTATAGTGCAGGGGTATCAAACTGTAATAGGTTGAGAGCCACCGCCCACAATAGCATTTCACAGAAGGGCCGCAGCTTTCAGTGTTCAACACAAAGAAAAAAATTGATATAAAAGTTTTCCATAAATTCTGTGTAATACAACACTGCACCAGAAGGGGAGTGTGAATCAGGGTTTTGAGTAGGGCTGGGTTAAAAAAAAATGATTAATTGATTTTAATCGATTTTTTTTTGTTAATAGGACGATAATGATTCATAAATCCAAAAATTCATCTTTTTTTTTCCATCTTTTCCCAACAACT
>JAFBJS010000114.1:12393-26134 GCA_016785265.1 Paraplagusia blochii
TTTTCTCCAAACCTTCCTGTCTGTGTTGTCCCTCTAATCACCTCATTCCTGATCCTGTCCATCCTTGTCTCTCCTAAAGAGAATCTCAGTATCTTTAACTCCTCCACGTCTGTCTCTGTCTCTTGTCTTCTACCTATTCCTAGTGTCTCTAATCTGTCCATCATGGCTGGTCTCTCCACTGTCCTGTAAACCTTGTCCTCCACCTTAGCTGACTCTCTTCTATCACAGATCACTCCGGACTCTTTCCTCCACTCTATTCTTCTCCTCTCCTCCACATTCTCCACTGCTCTGCTCAGTTCCCCAGTATCTAAACTCCTCCACCTTCTCCACCTCAACATTGTGGATAAACAAAGATGATGATGAATTATCCTTGACAGTGTTACCTTCCAATTCATTGTAGTAAAGTGTCCCATCCTGCTCAATGCTGTACTGAACCCCGTGTGGTTGGATGGAGTAAGGACGGCTGGCCTTGTTTTTAAACACCACGTTGATGGTGTCTTTCTCTTCAGCTCGCAGCACTGGGCCTGAGAAATGAGGAGACCATGACACCAGGGAAAATATTTAAGGAATCCTGCAAACTTCAACGTCACATCATAGGTGTCATAATGGTCCAGAATACCCAGAATTCCAAGGTGTTGCTCCTCTGTGCTGCGCAGCATCTTAGTGAGGAAGGTGTTGTCAGTGTATTCCACATAACGAACTTTCTTGTATCGACTTCCAATGCGGTTTGATCCCTTGGTTACGAACTTTTCTGCTTCACTGCACACAGACAAACACCAGTGGTGATAAAACATATTAATGTCTTTAGACCAGTTAAACTGTGTGTTTTCTTTTATTTACAAATGTTTTTACATCTTACTTTACATTGTTTAGATCCACATATGTCAAAATGACACATTATATTTCCCTGCCACTAGAGGGAGCCTTAGTATCTTAATATAAGAATGTTGAGGGTTCAGTTTTAGGATTGGAAAAACTTAAGGAGAAGTTAAGTAAATTCATCATCATTGAAACATTGAGGTTCAAACCACTGCACACAGACAAACACCAGTGGTGGAAAAATATATAGTTAAACTGTGTGTTTTCTTTTATTTACAAATGTTTTTACATCTTACTTTACATTGTTTAGATCCACATATGTCAAAATGACACATTATCTTTCCCTGAATTAATAATAACACTATTTCAGAAAACTTCTGAAAGTCACGACTCTATATTAGCCAGTTAAATAAAATTTATACTGATGTGTTATGCTAAGGGAGTTTTTTAACATTTGCCACTAGAGGGAGCCTTAGTATCTTAATATAAGAATGTTGAGGGTTCAGTTTTAGGTTTGGAAAAACTTAAGGAGAAGTTAAGTAAATTCATCGTCATTGAAACATTGAGGTTCAAACCACTGCACACAGACAAACACCAGTGGTGGAAAAATATATAGTTAAACTGTGTGTTTTCTTTTATTTACACATTTTTCCTATTTTACATTGTTTATAAAGTTGTGTATCATTAGTAATACTATTTCACAAAACGCACTTTTCAAAAATTCAACTTTAGAATAACGACTGTATATGGGCCAGTGATTATTTATACTGTTGTATTTTGCTAAGGGAGTATTTTTAAAACATTTTGCCACTAGAGGGCGCCTCAGCACCTGAATTTGAGAATGTTGAGTGTTTAGTTTTAGGTTTGAAAAAAATAATTAAGAAAAAGGAGACATTGTTATTCACACCACTGCACACAGACAAAGACCAGTGGTGTAAAAAATATATAAATATGTGTTCAGACGAGTTGAACTGTGTGTTTTTTTATTTACATTTTTTTCCAACATCCTATGTTACATTGTTTAGACGCTTGTGTGAAACTGATACATTTATTTCCCCTAGCAATACTATCTCGCAAAACGCAAAGTATTTATACTGCTGTATTTTGCTAAGGGAGTTTAAAAAAAAAAAAACATTTTGCCACTAGAGGGAGCCTTAGTACCTAAATTTGAGAATGTTGAGTGTTTAGTTTTAGGTTTGTAAACCTTTGGGTTTGGTAAACTCCTTGTCATTGAGCCACAGCACTGCACACAACATACCACTAATTCAACCTTGGAAAAATATGTAAATATGTGTTAAGACGAGTTAAACTGTGCATTTTCTTTATTTTAGTAATTATTGTATAATTTGAATTAATATTAATACTAATTCCTGAAACACACTTTTCAAAAATTCAACTTTAGAATCATGCCTCTATATTGGCCAGTTAATATTTATACTGCTGTATTATGCTAGGGGAGGTTTTTTTAACATTTTGCCACTAGAGGGAGTCTTAGCAGCTTAATTTGGGAATGTTAAGTGTTTAGTATTGTCCACAGAGAACAGTGAGCAGCTTTGAGCGCCCAGGGAGCAGTGGGTGGGGATGATAACTGAGCTGGTGGACTCAAACCTAAGACCCTCACTAGGCACATGAGCAGTCACTAACCCCTGAGTGGGCCGGACAGGAGCATAGTCCCACACCTCCTCTTCGGCAGCAATGAAGAACTGTCTGAGTTCACCGTGAGGTCTGGGTTTGTGGACGTTTGGAAAACATTTCTTTATCTCAAATAAAGCCTGCATCCCAGCTGGAAGAACAAGAAGAAAAGAAAAAAAAATGCTGCAACACTTGGTTTCTTTGTTAGATCCATGATCTCCTCACTCAGAGTCTCACCCGTCAGATGGTCGTTGACCGTGCAGGTCAGGAGCCAATGTCCAGGGTTGTCTGCTACCATTTCAGCCACAGTACTCAGGCCTGGGGACAGGTTGACTGTGTCCGTGTGGCGGTTCTGAGTGGTCAGGATCTGACCGTGGAAGTGAACTGAGTGGATGTCCACCTGTCAGGACAAATGATGGGGATGAAATGATATTTTTACTTCAACATTTATGGAAGGATGATTTTCCCAGAGACCATTGCTCACCTCGTTACCCATGCCAAACAGATGCCAGTGGACGGAGCTGCCTTGGCACATGCTCAGTCCAGGCAGGTTACCGTACAGGTAACCATTTATACCTGCAGTAGAAAACGCAAAAATCTTGTAAAAAAAAAAAAAAAGTAAAATGTATGTTTACAAACATCAGACGACATGTTCTGCGTTTATCTCACCGTGCATCTTGTTGCTCTCGATAAAATCTTCGTCTTCCTTCAGATTTGGGTCGGGTTTTGGGATGTACGTCCTGATGTTTTCATCCAGGTACCAGCTGAAGTTCTCATCCGACACCATGAACAGCAGAGAGAAGTGTTTTTCTGCTTCTTTGTCACCGTTTAAACCCAACGTTCCTGGAAAATGGGGAAAGAAGAAGCAAGTGAAAAAAAATAAGAATCAAACTACAAACTCGCACTGCACTCTGGGTAACAGGGTGGGATGCACATGCCAAAAGAACTTCTTAACTCTGCATATGACAATATGGAATCTTGGATCTTGTCTTTCTGTCTATGTGACACAGTCATCGGACCAGAAAGTGAGCAGAGCTTACAGATCTAAACCTTTTCTGCTTTGAAGACAAACAAGTCTCATGTTGGATGAATACGTCTCAACAATAAAGTCATTTGGTGAGGGGTGAAAAAAAGAAGTAATGTAATGGACAAGTGTCAAACTCTGGCCCATGGGCCAAATATGGTCCGCAGTGTAATTATATCTGGCCACAAGATCATATTAAATGTGTACTGGAGTTGGTCCACCAGCATCCAGACCTTATATACTGGTAGGCATGGTTTTTGTCAGCTCAGACATTTACCGTAATTTCCGGAATATAAGCCGCAACTTTTGTCACACAATTTCAACCCTGCGGCTTATGCTGTGATGCAGCTAATGTATGCATTTTTTCTAACTGCTCGAGCAGAAAAGGTAAGAGTGAGACAGGTGACGTCGAGGTAGATGCAAGTCACAACCGCCAATAAACACCATAGAAGAAGAAGTTTAACGTATGGTAACGCGCTTTGTACATTAATAAAATTAGCATAAACTGACCCTCATCATGGAAAATGCAAAAAGAATGCGGCTTATAGTCAGGGGCAGCTTATGTATGTACAAAATTGTTTTTCTTTAAAACTGTATTGGGTGCAGCTTATAGTCCAGTTTGTTGCAGTTTGTTGTAGGTCTGTTAAAAAAAACATATTTTACAAACCTACTGACCCACAACTTTAATCAATCAACATTTAATCCGGAGCGGTCACTAGGTGGCATGGTCAAATAACGTTTTTTGTTTTTTTTTTGCTTCGGGCACCAGAAGGGTGGGGGCCCAGAATGTCTTGCACGGAGCCCCAGGAGACCCTAGGACCGGCCCTGCTTTTAAAATCTGTAGAAGAAGAAATATTTAATTCTTAATATATTGAGTTTTTCATTTCATTTAAGATTGAAGTACTGATGTCTGAGCATCACTGCTCACTTCATTTATATTCTCTCTGACAGAACATACATTTGGAAACATCATTGAAGATCTGATCCTAAGGAGGTTCTGTACCTTTCTTACAGATGAGGAGAGGTCCGATGAGTCCTGAGTCGATGTCTTTCGGAGCAGCAACGTGAGAATGGTAGAACCTGGTCAAGCAGTTGCTGTCTTTCTGTAATGGACTGTGCTGCTCGGACAGCGTCCACTCATATAAGATGGTTCCACCAGGAGCTACGGAGTCGTCACGCTTATCCCGAGGACCAGTACCATCAGGGTACAAGGCTCCTGTGAATGGAGATAGAGTCACACATGAACAAAAGTGAGTCTTGATGTTCGGTCTGGAGTCTAGTCCTCGTTGACCTCCTCACCTTCGTTGTCCTTGCTGTAGTTCATTCCATGTGGGTGGAGACTGTAAGGTCTGGACGCACTGTTCCTCAGGAGAACGAACACCGTGTCTCCTTCTTCAGCCTTGATCACTGGGCCCAGGTAGCCCAGCCAGTCATGCTTTACCTTCTCTGTTCGATAGGTGGCGTCAGTGTACTCCTTATACACAGCTTTCTTATAGATGGAGCCAATCCGTTGTGGGCCTCTCTTCAGAAAAATGGATGCTTCCCTGGATAAATGATAGAGCAGAGGACTGTAAAACTTTTGGAATACGATTTAAGACATGTAAAAAGTAGAAGAAAAAAAGGAAAATAGATACTGAGGACCAACTGTCCAGAGCAGTGGAGACTGTGGACGAGACTGAGAAGAATAGAGTGGAGTCAGGATGGAACAACTGGAGAAAAGAGTCAGAAGTGATCTGTGATAGAAGAGAGTCAGCTAAGGTGGAGGGACAGGTGGAGAGACCAGACATGATGGATGGATTAGAGACACTAGGAATAGACAGAAGACAGGAGACAGAGCTGGAGGTGGAGGAGTTAAAGTTACTGAGGTTCTCTTTAGGAGAGACAAGGATGGACAGGATCAGGAATGAGGTGAATAGAGGGACAACACAGACAGGAAGGTTTGGAGAAAAAGCTAGAGAAGACAGATTGAGATGGTTTGGACATGTTCAGAGGAGGGACAGTGGAGACATTGGCAGAAGAATGATCCTGGAAATGGAGCTACCAGGTAGGAGACAAAGAGGAGATTGATGGATGCAGTGAGGGACGACATGGAGGTAGTTGGAGTCAGAGAAGAAGAGACAGAGGACAGGGGGAGATGGAGAATGTGGACTTGCTGTGGCAACCCCTGAAAAAGGGACAAGCCGAAAGGAGAAGAAGAAGACATGCAAAATAGGAAAAAGAAAATGGCTGTTTTATTGATCAAATCGAATCAAATCGAATCGAATCGAATCAAATCGAATCTAATCTAATCTAATCTAATCTAATCTAAACTGAAGTAGCACATGATCATTTGGATTTCTTTTTAAATAAAAACATGTTTGTTTTTTATTTCCAGAAATAAAAAAAATACTTAAAAGTAAACATATATTGGTCATTAAAAATGAAACTAAAATAAAAAAATAAAACCAAACACAACACAAACTAAAAGGAAAAATCCAGAGAATTAGAATCAGGTCTGGTTTCCCAGCCAACACCTTAAATACCTGTTCACATGTGCTGTGTACAGTCAGCAGGAAAATGCAAGGTGTTATGTAAGACACCGTATACAGTACATCATTCAAAACATAGACATGAAGTAAGACAATAAATACCTGTCTGTATGTCATTAAGTTTCCTTTATGATCTTGTCTGCTACGCAACGTTAGTAAATACAGTAACCTGGCGCCGTGTCTGAGTGCAGTGAGTACGTCTAGAAGATGAATCCTGGCAACAAGATTGCTGCAGTTGCTCAGGTCAAACATCAGAATTCTAGAGATTTCTTTTGTTTATTCCCAGTTTATTGATTCAATTTCATCCTCTTATCTTTTACTGGGTTGTAAGGGCAGCAGTCTCCATAACAGCAACCCAAATCACACTGTCACCATACTGTGAGTGACAAGAGGAAGTGATGTGTGTTGAGATGGTGATATGTTCAGCAACCTGGCAGCTGCTGGATTCAAACCTAAAGCCTTGGAGACCCAAGTAGCCTTCCTTAACCAATAGGCCTCCACTGTCGCCCTATGAAGTTATATATTTTACCAAAATGGTTGACAAATACAGAAGAATACGTCAAATTTGTCAAAGCACAGCAGTAAAACATCTAGTCCAACGTCCAATCAGTGCTTGTTGACCTGCCAGGACCTGCAGACTGTTGAATGTTGTTGACGTTCACTGACCGACTGCAAACATTTATTTAATGAAATGAAAAAAAAAACTTGTCCTGCTGTACCGAGACACCCACAAGTAAGACGACAGCAAGTGACAAGTTTGGGTTACAATAAAGACGTCTGTCAAAATGTCTAAACATCTATTTTGTTTTTATTGTTCCACTACATTTCATTATGATAGTTGATACAGAACACAATACTAAATACTTTTTAAACGTGTATTTAAGGTAAAGTAACTAGTTATTAGTTACTTTTATAATTTAGTAATTAGTAATGTAACTAGTTACTTTTTCAGAGCAGTAGCTAGTAAAGTAATAAGTTACTTTTTCTAAAGTAACTTACCCAACACTGACTATAAGTTATGTGGGTTGGGGAAGTTCTATGCTCAGAGCACCTGGATTCGAACCTCAAGCCTTGTGGACCTAAGTCCGCATCTTTACCCACGAAGCCACCACTGCCGACGTGAGTTGTAACTGCACACAGATTTTTTTTTTTTTTCAAAATATCAGCATTAGAAAAAAGTGTTTTTTTAGTGCAAATCTGCTTGTGATACTTTATCCAAACAGGATGTTATTTAGGAATCGTTGTCACTATCGCCATCCCTAAAGGGAGGATTAATTTGAAGACCAGTGCACGTTCATCTTCACCCTTTTTTACAACAATGAAACACTTCCAAAGAACGTTTACTCACTCATCATCCTCCACAGTACGATTCTGAATCACGTTCATCCCACTGGGGGCGTAGTTCCAGGAAACTTCCTCAATTCTGAAGAAGTATTCTCGTCTTATTCCTGACACACATGCAACTGCAAAACACAGCAGCCACAACTTAGAAAGTCGCAACAAAGACATAATTTCACTCAACCGTCAACCACGGTAACGTTATCCAATGTGTCAGGAACGAATGCGACTCTTCTGTTTCTGTCAAACGATGCCAGCGATGGTGAAAACGACAGACGCTGCAGTGCAGTGAGTTGACGGCGGATCAGTGTGTCAGCGGGGCCTTTGGTCCTCCGTTTATACATTTCTTCACACTGACTCAGTGCTGGGAAAGAGGTTGCTGACCTTCAGACACAGATACGACAAACGTCCAAGAGCCAGAGTGACCTCTGTTACACAACAGCAAAAAGTCCTGTGTTGGGACTTTGTTTTCCAGGGTGGATGTTGATTCAGCTGATAAAAACAAAATCTTAGCTTCTTCCCTCTGGATCAGTCCTTAAAGGAGCAGATATAGTGTGATCACCAGGATCATCAATGATCGTGCAGTGATTTGAAGAAAAAAAAAAACAACAATGAAAAACATATTCTAGAGATTGAAATCGTTCGGTTTAAATAATCTATAAAGTTCATCAGACATGTAACTCTAATAGCTTAGAGAAAACGTTAAATCAATCATTTTCAAATTATTGATCTTGTCAACATTCTTTTTTTTTCCTTTTCTTAAAATAAATAAATTAAGATTATTATTTTGTCATTGTGACATTGTGATTCACACCACAGCACACAACAAAATGTCACCTCTGCATTTAACCCAGTGCTTCTCAAAGTGTGGGGCAGGCCCCCCTGGGGGGCACGGTGCAATACTGAGGGGGGCGCATGTGACCATGGGGAACATGCTTTTTTCCCGCCGTACTACAATAAAGTGTAATTGCACATCCTTGTAAGTTGAACTATATCTCTTTCTTTTTGTTTTCTTTATGTTAACAAGGATACGATGTTATGCAGAGGTGTAGCTAGAACTATTTTATAGACAAATGCTATTGTTTATAGTTGCGGCGGAGAGTGGGTGGAAAATTGTTTTCTTCTTGCTAGGGTGGGGCGTAACAGAAAATATTTGAGAAGCATTGATTTAACTCATCACCAAAGTGAACAGGGGTAACTTTTAGCACTGGGGCAGCCGTGTGTGGGTACGATACCATGCTCAGGGCACCACGGCACTAACAGGTTTCCAACCAAGGACTCAAGTCCACTTCTTTAGCCACTAGGCAACCAACTGACATGAGACCGCACCACTCCAGGAAGTACTGCAATACATAGGCGTAGCCACGGGTGGGCCCGGGCCCGCCCACTTGTCGGTCAGGCACGCCCCATCCAATGAGAGGGCTGATCAAACTTGGCTTTAATACTTTAGGGTTGGCCCAACCTGATTTTTTTCGGGGGCCAACCTATTTTATGGGTTCTGGCCATGCCCTGTCTCTTATACACATCTAGATGTGTATAAGAGACAGCCCCCAACACTCCTGCCCAGACGCCTGAGCGGCTCTCTGTGGGGCTGAGACAGCATTCCGTGCGCCCGGGACCTATAACAGAGGAGAGGAGGTTTTTACTAGGAGGTTTTGGTCTAGCTGGCATCGGCGTGGGGCATCCCTCGGATCTCGCTGATCCCGTCCCTGGCTGCTGGGGATGAACCGCCAGATGATCCTCAGCCAGACTCACCGCCCCCTGCAGGCTGTCCGGGCGGTGACACCTGACCCAGTCGGCTGTCCTGAGCGGAAGACCCCCGATGAACTGCTCCAACACTATGGCCTCCAGCATCTTCGTCTCCCCCGTCGACCTGTCTCTTATACACATCTAGATGTGTATAAGAGACAGCTGTCATACAGAACTATATCTCTTTCTTTTTGTTTTCTTTATGTTAACAAGGATACGATGTTATGCAGAGGTGTACCTAGAACTATTTTATCGACCTATGTTATTGTTTATAGTTGCGGAGGAGAGTGGGTGGTGGGTGGCGAATTGTTTTCTTCTTGCTAGGGTGGGGCGTAACAGAAAATATTTGAGAAGCACTGATTTAACTCATCACCAAAGTGAACAGGGGCAACTTGTAGCACTGGGGGAGCCGTGTGTGGGTACGATACCATGCTCAGGGCACCACAGCACTAACAGGTTTCCAACCAAGGACTCAAGTACACTTCTTTAACCACTAGGCAACCAACTGACTTGAGACCGCACCACTACAGGAAGTACTGCAATACATAGGCGTAGCCACGGGTGGGCCCGGAACCGCCCACTTGTCGGTCAGGCCCGCCCCATCCAATGAGAGGGCTGACCATGTCATAACGAGAGACGATGTTCATTATCAAGCTCAGGCTATGATACTTTGGGGTTGGGCCCCGCTAATTTTTTTTTCGGGGCCCAACCATTTTATGGGTTCTGGCTACGCCCCTGCTGCAATACTGGGCTGATGTAGTCCCTGTGCAGGGGGAAATCACTGATAAACTGAAAAGAACAGATACTTGATTTTAGCCAAAAGGCCAAGAGGGATAAATACAAGTAGTGGTTGACAATTTAGGATTATAATTAACTAACTGCCGGTTTGAATGAGTTCATTGAGCAAGTTCTAAAATTCCAAAACAGCTCCACACGTGTACTGAAATGTGCAGGCGGTTGTTTTTAAGACAGACTTTTGTCTTTGGGTGGGTGTAAAATGTCCTGCGTATTGACTGTTTCGGAAATACCAGAGGAAAGGTTCAGGTCCTTTTGTGGAACTGAAAGAAAAATCTAGGTCAACGTGGAGTTATTTGTGCGGAAACACTTAATCCTGACACAAACTGGTTCTTCAGCCTACAGTAGTGATGTCTGTCACACGTGCAACCATCAGCTTGAACAGTGCGTTCTGTTATTGAAGGTAAAAAAAAAAAAAGTCATTTAATGAAAGGCCACTGGAGCCGGTCCTCCAGATGTTGATTACAATATTTGCTCTGATTGAAGTGTGAGGACAGTCAGTGAAGTTCCATGTTGGTGACTCCCAAACCAACGTTACAGCCAAAAAAAGATTCATCACAGAAGAAAAAAAAAAAAAACAGATGAACGATTTGTTGTAAAAGTGTGAAAACACCTGCAGTAATGGAACGAGAGACCAGCGTCGGCTCTGCTGCTGTCCACCACAGAGACATGTGAGGACAAGGACCTTGACGATCAGACACACACGCTGACTGAACACACACATCTGAGATGGGAGACATCATTTGTGTTTATTCAAGGCAGCACATTTATTTAGAAAGAATCGCTAAAATACTTATAAAACATCTGATAACTGAGAAAGAGCTACTTCCTAAAAAAAAAACAATTTACAGTGAAATGCTGTAGGATGACGACAAAATATACACAAACTCTTTATATGCCTCTCTGTCACAATCACACACACACACAGACACACACACACACTGGGTTGGTGGCCAAAACAAACACACAGGACGACACTGGAGGGGAGCGACGCTGTGATACTTTGTACTTTGTGACCCAAACATCAGTTAAGTCACGTCTTTAAACATATTTCACAATATATTTTCACAGACATCATGTGTATTTATCCAATTCAATTCATAATATACGGTTAGAAATTCTGTTGAACTCATGTTTGATGAAATGTTGGCATCGTGAGAGACATTTTTTGTGGACACTAGTGAGAACTGCTATGATGTGGGCAGACTGTGGAAGGAAAGGAGGAAGTTAGGAAAGGAAAGAAGGAAGTAAGGAAAGGATAGAAGAGACTCCTTGTAATTGTGATCAACACCACTGCAGAAAATTAAATGTTACTTCTGCATTTATCACATCCCCAAAGTCAACAGTGAGCTCAGCGGCACTCAGATACTTTGGGGATTCGAACCTGGAACCCTCCGTACCCCACTCAGGTGCCTTAACCAGTAGCTCAGCAGTTGATGGATTCAAACCTGAAACTAAGTCACCACTGCCACCACCATTCAAGAGCCGAGATAGGGTTTAAGCCCTTATTACGCCATCTATTGGAGAACAGTGGACATAGCAAGGAATTGAGTACCAAGGAAACATGAATTAATAATATAGTTAGACCAGTGGTTCTCAACTGGTGGGTCCCTATCCAAAAGGGGTCACTGACCAGCTCAGAATGGGTCGCAACAGCTGGTCAAAATAAAAATTATGTCAATCAGCTGTTGAGCATGTGTTTTATTTAAAAAAAAAAAATCTCTTATTTTGAAAAGCACACTCTGCTGAATAAAAGGAGTATGTTAAAAAAAGTTGTTTTTTTTTTCGAAAATTCATTTGCTTGGTTTAATTACGGGAAAATGTGGGTCCCAGAGTGAGACCAGTGGAGAACCACTGGTTTAAACGTTTAAAAGGATTTGGACCAGATTTTGCCTATGTCTGGTTTAGAGACAAAGAAAAGAGAAGACTGAATCCAAAGAGACAGCTGTTAAAAAGTTTGGACATGACGAGAGATCAGAGCAGCCAATAGGGACAAAGAGACTACAGACAATATTAAAATATCCAACCAACTACGCAGGGAGCAGCCAATAAAAACAGCTATAACCTACACTAAGGTTTGTTCCTTTCAATGAAGAATGGAATTGTATTCATTTGTGAGTGCACTTTATTTTGGTATTACTTTTGCAACTTCCTGTAGGCTCCGGTCACATGGAGTTTAAGGTGTTGACAAAAAGACCTGGAGCTAATTAATGTCTCCAAGTAGATGATAAGCATTTGTTAGAAAATTGTTATAATTAAACCACTGGTGTTTTACACACAGAATGCACCTGGTGGAGCGGAATGGAAACACCAGGTGTGCCACTCTTCATGATGTGATGTGTCTAATCGAATATACATTGTGCGTCACTGAGACATATTTTCCAATGACACGTCTGATAGACAAGGGCCAATTGGTACTGCAATATTCGAAAACCAATAATAACCAGTTCAAAAAGTTAATTGCAACAATGATTCAGCATTTGTTGCCGTCATTACAACATGCCAACACAAGGCGTGAGCCAGTGTGGGCCTAGGGAGTAGTTTTAGAGACTTGAAGGCAACATATGTGCATTAATCCCTGATGTTTTTTTTTTTTGGAGCCAGGGCCAATTAAACAGAATCTTTTTTTTTTTTTTTAAGAGAGAAGCACACAATAAAAACATGTTAAACATTTAAAGACAATGTCCTGGCGTCAGTGTGTGTGATTAGAATGCTTCACTTGGAGAAAACAATATTCCAATGTCAGTATGTCAGAAAAAAATGATGGTGCGTTTACATATTACCCAGGACCGGGTTAACAAAATAGGCTAAAGGGGATGCAGTCCCAGGCTTACCCACCAGGGGGGTCCTCAGGTTACTGATGTCAAGGGACCTCATGTTGTCCCTGAACCGGTTAGAACAAAAAAAAATTCATTCTTAGATCGTTTTAGAAGACAACAGACTTTGATTATGGACTACTCAGGAAAAAAAAAAAAACACAAAGTTTGAACCTGTTATGATTATTTTGACATGAGTATTTCTATTACGGGAAAAAATTAATTTACGATCCAAGCAAAATGGGAAAAGTTTCCAGTTTAAATCAGGATAAAACAGATAACATCTTCCTATCCCATCTTTTAAAGGTGTTAGATAGATATTACAGGTGATTAACATCTATAAAAAAGTGCTACCACTCCTTAAAACAGAGGGTAGGAAGATATTATGGGCCTTAAATACCTTTAATCCTGATCTGGATCATGAAGAATCGATGTTTTTAGAATTTGGATCATCAGGAAAAAAAGACTGTGAAGCACTGGTCTCTCTACCTACAGGATAAACTGTACAAATCGACAATTGGCTTTAGCCTCTAGTGTGTCAGATGGTTCTGTGGTCCATGTGCACCTGCAGTGGTCCAGACTTGATACAAAGGACCTCATCCTGGTCATTATCCCCAGGCCTCTGTAAGAAACTGTATACCCGACCCTGCAAACCCAGTGTGAAAAGAAACAAGGCTCTTTTTCTCTAATGTGTCCAAGCAGAACGTTGGTGTTAATGTGAATTTGTCTACGCATTCAAACTATACTCCTGCTTGTAGCAGCAGGGCCGACAGACAGCGTTGACTAAACCATTTCCCAGCTGAAGGAGACAGAGGATGAACTCCAGCACAGCCAAACCCAGCAGAACACCTGTCTCTTATACACATCTTCTCTGTCCAACCTGGAGGCCGGAGCAGCCCACATGCTCCTGGGCGGTCCCGGCGGCCCCTCGTCTCTCCGCCCGTCCCTCTTCCTCAACCGCCCGACTCTTCTCCCCATGGTCACCGGCTCCATCGCCTCCACCTCCTCACCGGCCATGGGCCTGGTCCTGTCTCTTATAC
>JAFBJS010000114.1:30759-55150 GCA_016785265.1 Paraplagusia blochii
ACAGATTGAGATGGTTTGGACATGTTCAGAGGAGGGACAGTAGAAGAATGATCCTAGAGATGGAGCTACCAGGTAGGAGACAAAGAGGAGATTGATGGATGCAGTGAAGGAGGACATGGAGGTAGTTGGAGTCAGAGTAGAAGATGAAGAAGACAGGGTGAGATGGACAATGTAGACGAACTGTTGCAACCCCTGAAGAAGGGACAAGGTGAAAGATGTAGAAGATGATTTTGACCACACATATTGAGCTGCTACACTGTCTCACAAAATAGGAACACAACGTAAAGTGAAAAGTCTCTGCTCTTAGTCATTCAATAATACTCTTAGATGCTATTACGAAGGTGACACATCTCAAAATCCATGTTCATGTAATTTACAAACAGAGATGAAAATAATTAGGTTAAGTAAATTAGTTCACGTTGCCCTATTAAGTACAACTGCCAAGAATTGTAATCATATTGTTATTGGTACACGGCAAAGGTTTGTATGTTTTTATTTATATTTTTCTTAGGGAATGAACACCATTCTATTAAAAAGTGCACTAAAACGGTACACTTTTTATACCAAGCTTTCATCAAATACTTCTCACTAACGCTGCTGTTTTTATGTATTTAATCAATCTGTGACCCTGGCCTGGGTTTTCACCTTGGGGAACAGTATTATCCTACCAGAAATGTATTCAACAATCAATAAGTGGAAATTGACAGGTATGAAGGAGAAAAAAAACCTCCTGTCATTGTGATTCACACCACTGCAGTGAGTGGGGACGGTGCCATGTTCAGTGGACCTCAGTGGTAACTTGGTAGTTGATGGATTCGAACCTGGAACCCTCCCAACCCTAGTCAAGTTCCGAGTGGTGGCCTCAGTATAACTTTCTCCTAAAACCCCTTACTTTTCAATAACCTTTGTAAGCAACCTCTCATTGCTTGGATTTAAGATTCTAGTGGTTAAGGAACCTGACTGAGGTCCGGAGGGTTCAAAGTTTGAATCCACCAACTGAAGATTACCACTGAGGTCCACTGAGCATGGCACAAAGCTGCCCACTGTTCACTTTGGTGATGGGTTACATACAGATGTGACATTTTGTTGAGGAGTTTCCGTTCCTTTCAACATCAGGGTGATGATCATTGATCCAACCTACAAAACTGAACCAATCAGAGCAGCAACACTGATAATGACCTAATGTGGTAAAAAGGTGACGGTTTCCTCTGAGTTCTCCTCCCCACGGTCTCCAAATCACACTGAACAGCAGGAAGGAAGTTCCCACAAGCATCTGCACGCACACAGATCGAAGGCACCGTGACGTAGACACATACTGGAAGAACTAATAGGATTCACAGCAACATAGAGGAAGAGAAGGAGAAAGAGGGAGAGGAAGAGCACGGGGGAAAAGGACAGAGAAGAAAAACCGAGGGAGTGGAAGGAAATGAGCTAAAGATAGACTTCTCTCAGTGGGAGGCAGTTGTTCCTCGACGCATCACACAAAGAGAGGAAGAGACCCATGGGAGTGAGGGGATAGTTTAATACAAGGGTTCCAAAAATAAAATATGTTAAAAACGCTATTAAATAAAACAGAGAACAGCTTTGAAGCGACATCGTACATGTTGTTTGGGAACTCTATAATGAAATACATAAAAAAATTTCAAAATAAAACATTCAGATTTTAACTTTTTTTTCCTTCTCAATAACCAGGGTTTTAATATTAACCAAGTTATTCTAGATGGAGTCATTCTTCTGATCATTATTTTGCCAATAGGGAATAAGGTCACAGCACTTAATTCAAATGCTGCAGTGAAATCCTCTCTGGGGAAAATACAATCTCTCCTCTGTTTCTCCTTCAAGACTAACTAATATAACAAGCTCTTTCTGCTGAGGCCGTCAGATCAGCTGCATGCAGAGCAGACAGATTAACTGGGAGCCCCACACAACACCTCTTTGTTCTGGCACACAACTGGAAACACACTCGGACTGACCGGTGCTGAAGGCGAGAAAACATTATCACAGAGCAGAGCTTGAATGAGATGCAGCATTTCTCAAAACAACCATTTAAAAAGGGAGAAATACACTGAGTATGTGCAGTAAAATACAGAAGTGTCAGTACCCTCTGCCACCAATAGATGGACACATACCAGAGTCTCCTCTCTCTGTGGTTTGGTAGCAGGAGATGAAGTCTAACAGTCACAGCGGCTATAAAAGTTCATTTCTGTTCCATGAAACAAGAGTTCTTTAGAAAAGTTTCACCAACTCATGACTCACAGGCCGGGAAGGAATCTCTCTAATCATGTTGGAAAAGATGAGCAGTTTGTCTCTAGTACAGAGGTTAGAAAAACAGGATTTGAGGGAATGTCATGTCTTGTGCTTTCAGGCGAACAGGGAATACAATATTGTTTATTCAGTAAAAACGAACCCTAATTACACTTGGACCATGCAGTGATTTTGTTCCTGCTTCAGCAAAGCCAAACTAATCCAGTGAGATTACTCCACCTCCATGGAAAAGTATTGGTGTCCGATCCAGAACCCTCTACTGTTTTAATCTGCATTTAATTTGTTTGTTGCTTTTAACGCTGAGAAGAACTCAAAATGATATCAGTTAGAGAAAACAACATGTTGAAGTCACCAATAGTCAAGACAAATAGCAAAAAAATATTAAGAAACTTCAGCTACATCACCAAAGATACAAAAAAAATACTAAAACACTGTATCTACATATTTATATATATATAAATATAAACATATATATACACACACACATATGTGTATATATATATACATCCAATAGCTGACCCATTTATTCTACAAAATGTTTTTTTTAAGTTATCATAACCAAAAACTGCAATAGTAATAGTAATAAAAATAGAAATAATAATAATAACAAAAACAATATTAATCTATGTAAAGGTAAATTCTCCAATAAAAAATGCATTGCATCATGGTCGAACACCTCGGTTTTCCCTTATTAGTTTGAGAAATTACATCATGAATAAAATCATTATCATTCAGTGAAAATATAAGGTTTTAACTCACCAGAACTCCTCCACCTCCCACTCCACCAAAGTACCAGATATAACTGGCCAGTCGATCCTGCTGGATGTATGTGATTTCTCCCATAGGGAAGAGCAGCAGCAGGTTGGCGAGGATGCAGCAGAGCGCCAAAGGCAGCAGGGCCAGGCCCAGGGTCCGGGCGAAACCCACGGAACAACACATTGTTGACTCCAAAACTCACACGCAGAAGTGTGACTGCGGGAAGGACAGGAGGGAAAAGAAGAGGAATGGTCTGGAGAGGCCCGGGAAAACCGACGGAGGGGAGGAAGGGAAGGGTCGGAGCAGCTGTGGAGGCAGGAAACAGAAACTACTGAGGAGCGTGTGTTTATTTTTGATCCCTGCTTCAGCCCAAAAACTCCAATTTTCATGGGCACTGGAGCCGATCCATAAAGGACTACATTGTTTCTGTTATTAAGGTCAAACAAATGAGGGTGTCCATGCATGAGTATGTGTGTGTTTGTCACAGGCTTGAGCAGCAGGGCCCCATGTTGCATTCTCTAGAATTATTTTCCTCAGAATTCCTGAGTCATAACAACAGGTTTACTTGTTTTACCACATAATCAGCACATTCCTTCAAAATTCCCACTTTTCGCCACGTACTTTTTTATAAGAAAAAAGGCAAAAAAATTCAGTTAAAAATAATCTTTGTCTTTAAAAAGCTGAAAAATAGAGAAATAAATTTATACTGTATATCATTTTATCAGTCTGTTTTTTTTTCATTGCATATGGTAATGATATAGTAACCATCTAGATGGATTTTAATATTCATTTATACCATATTTTAGTTTTAAATAAGAGGCATTTAACTTCCGTAACCCCTTATATTTGGTAACATTTTAACTTCTTTATCTTTATATGGCTTTGGTTTTTTTTTTTTGCACTTCTCCATTTTTTAATCTCCAAACAAACAGTTCCTATAGAAGAGGATGTTTAAGGTTCTGAACCTGCACATGGCATTTACCTGTATTTGAACAATCGAAATGACATCTTGCCTGGTGTATCTATTAGTGAGGACTTGTCCACGTCCCAACTGAGACCTGGACTCTGCCATCAGCCACTACAGACATTGTTTCATTCATTTACTACGATTAGTTCTGGTATGGGCTGCTGGGGAAATCAAATAAAGACAGTGAAGTAAAGACTTTTTAAAAGGTATTATATATTATATTAATTCGGCTAATTACTTTTTCCATTTTTCACAAATACTTCATAGTGTTCAGTCTGTCATTGGAATATTCTCCTTAAGAGAGACAAGGATGGACAGGATCAGGAATGAGGTGATTAGAGGGACAACACAAACAGGAAGGTTTGGAGATAAAGCTAGAGAAGACAGATTGAGATGGTTTGGACATGTTCAGAGGAGAGACAGTGGAGACATTGGTAGAAGAATGATCCTAGAGATGGAGCCACCAGGTAGGAGACAAAGAGGAGATTGATGGATGCAGTGAGGGAGGACATGGAGGTGGCTGGAGTCAGAGTAGAAGATACAGAGGACAAGGGGAGATGGAAAATGTTGACTCACCGTGGCAACCCCTGAAAGGAGACAAGCTGAAAAGAAAGAGCAGAAAAAAGCAGCCTCAATAACATCAGTTATGTCAATAGAAATTCTGCATCTGTTACAATGACACTGGTGCAGCAGTGGTTTCCACAGTAGACAGTGTGGACCAGACCTGGAGGGTTTTGAGCTTTAATTTGAAACAGAATTCCAGATGAATTATTAAAGTTTGATTCTCCACCAAACCATTTCTGTGTCTCTGCATCTACTTCCTTTTTTCACGTTTTATTTCCCAGTTCTTAGTTGCACTGATATCTAGATGCCATCTAACAATAATTAAGATTTTGAAACATGAGAGCCTGTAATTTTCAATATGCAATGCAAGTGGAGAACTTGCATTTTGCAACCCAATGATCTAATGAGGAAAATCCATTCATTTACACCACTATGGAGGGAGGCCTTAGTGTAATTTTAGGAATGGGAGCATCCAGACCGTCTTGGGTTTGGTTGGCATCAGGACATTACGGAATTCCACTCAGCAGGGTGTTCCTGGGTGTGATGAATCAGAAAGCCACAAAGAAGATCTTCTGCACGCTAGCCTGAAATACAGATTACTTTTTAGGAGAAGTTTTTTTACTAAAGTGGACTGTAACTTATCTGAAAACATGTGACCTAAAAAAGAGAGGAACAAAGAGACTTTCAAGGAGAGTGGAGTTCATGTTTGATGGAAAAGCCCAGTTCTGTGAACTGAACTTTAGCTACAGTAAAGAACTTAATCCAGGTCTAAAGACTTGGATTAAAACATGAAATAATGTGATTTGAGGTGTTAATATGTTTATGATACAAACGTTAAATCTCAACCAACAAGCAAAAAGATAGATATCAATATGTACAGTATGTGTAAATTATGTGTCAATTACATAGCTTTGGTGTGTTTAGGTGCATCTTGTAAAATGTACAATTTGTAAGAAGAGGGAAACTATTTCAATATCGATATTTTCTACCTTTGTGCCTCAAAAGAAAATTACCAACACTTTATCTTTTTGTGGATTTATGTGCACAAAGATTAAATCGAACACTTAAAAAAAGCTGCCTGACCAGAGAACTCCTGCCTCCATGTGTGGATTGTTAACTGGCTCAGCTTCTGGCCCTGATCTCCTCGCCTCCACTTAAGAGATTATTCCCCTGCAGAATCCATCTGCTGAGCAAAAACAAAACCCCACCAATCTATAATCGACATTTTAATCTGAATTAAATCATTATATGGTTGATGATTCTTTAGTTCACTTCAGTAAATCCTCCGCAGTTGGCGAGTTGCCTTTTACCCGTTCCTCATCCCTTGAATCCAGCAGATGCATCAAAGCTCACCAGCAGAACTCAAACTATGAAAGAGCTTGTAAAACAAAACCTAAGTGACCTTATTATCAAAGAATATTTGCCATCATTAAAGTGATTAGAGTTGGAAAGCGCACGGGCGTCTTAATTGAAGAAAAAGCCAACAGAACAAAATTGGCGGCAACACCTATTGTTTGTATCCAATTTGACAAATTGTGTGTTTCATTATGTCAATGACTGTTCAGTCACATAATAATATGAATTAGCACAGAGTCTCACAAGTAATAATTGTTCCTACAACACAAAACACATCAAATAAACTGAACAAAAAGAAAAAAAATCAACCACAAATAAAGAAATAAGTCAAGAACCACCTGTACCTTCACCGACGATGTGTTGCTGACTCTCATGGTTCTAAGGTTCTATTAGAAACACAGACAAAAAGGTGAAATAGATGTAGGTTCAAGCGGAAGAATAGAACATCCATCAGCCTTGAATACATGTTGACTTCTTATGTGGCAAAACGGCACAAATGAGCAACGTTGGAAATTGAAAACTCACAGAAAACAAACCATAATGATTCGAAGTGATGTCCTCAAAGTGATGTCCTTGTTGAGAAGTCTGTTTTGACATTATATCCATTAGTCAACAACATGGATAGTGGAGGGTTAGGAACGTTCCATACCGTCTTTGATAAATGCTGTGTCCGTGAACGAAGCTCGACAAGAAATATCTAACATAAAAATGGGCTTTTTTTGATTCTTTTTCTGTTCCGATTTGTCTGAAACCTTTTTGGGCGACGCCTATCGATAACCAGGAGTCAGAGTTTAGTAGATGGAGAGATTTGCATTTTTAGCACAGGGAGCATCCAGACTTTCTCGGGTTTGGTTGGCGTCAGGGCATTACGGAATTCCACACAGCAGGTTGTTCCTGGGTGTGATGAATTAGAAACCCACAACGAAGATCATCTACGTGCTGCCCTAGTGAAGGTACAGTTGTAATAGTTGAATGTCTTTCTATCTGACTGACCAACAGTGACCGCTGGGTTTTCCTGCTGCTCACCCTGTAATGGAGCATCAAAAAGCAGTGAAACATCAAATAAACTTCTGAACTTTATTGACGTCAATGTTTAAAAAAAAAACATCCTACCTGGGTCATTTGTGGCCAGTTACAGCTAAAGGTGTAATATTTCCTGATTGGTCAGATTCCAAATTAGAATTTTGAAGGAAAAAACAACTGAAAGTTCATGATAAAGTAAAATAAATAAAATCTGATTTGAAGCTTTCTGCCGTGAGAGTGACCGACACACCCTGTTCAGTGGCATTCTTCCTTGAAAAAGACGCCACTGACCCGACCACATAATAGCTTTTTTAAGAAGATACAATTAAAATGATGAGGTGTGCGTTTCACTCAGAGCATGAAAGAGAAACATTTTAATTTGTTCAGTTATACACTTAAAGCAAATATTTCTCTGCCCCATTCAATAATAAGCAAAACAGGCATTGTTATTAAAATGAAATGTTCTAATGAGATGCAAAATGATAACATTGGAGTAACATTATGGAAAATCAATCTTTTTTTTTCCAAAAACGAAAATCAAAATGTACCCAGAGGTTGTTGTAAACACCAGAATAAAAGTCAGGATTATCAGATGAATAGAAAAGAATATAAAGAGAAAAAGAAAATTATTTATGTGTGAGTAGCAGCAGCATAAGATAAAATTGTATCAATAATATGTACCAATGGTTCGTATGTATCCCATTATTTGATGCATGGAGTGGATTTAATTCTCAGATTAAAATCTATTCCAAGTGACAGTGACACAGATTGTGTAGACTACATTGCTTTGGTGCATCTAGTAAAATGTCTTAAATTTGCTTATATCAACCCTGAGAAGCAACATATTCTGAGGCAACTTAACAACATCTCTGTTTCTGATCCTGCAGAGATCACGAGGTTGATCATCAGTCACCATCGACAACAGGCGAAGAAGCAACAGGAAGAAGGAAACAACTGTCGGCACTGATTGTAGTACTGAAGTATTTGTTGTTGACCAAATCCAATCCTGTGAGTGTTTTAAAGTCATTGATTTTCTCAATGTGATATTAAACTGATCTGACTTATGAATGGGTTCAGAGTATTATCTGTTATTATTTTATGTTCAGCTGCATCACATCTATGGGTTATATTTTACAGTATCTGAGAAAGTAGTACTTAAGGCTCCTCTTGAGGACTGTTATGGTTATTTGGGACTGTTGGTTGACCAACAGCAACCTAATATTTATAAAACTAAACTAAAATCACAAACCTGATGTCTAACCCTAATGTTGGAAAGACTAAAACTAAGGAAAAAATAAAATCGAATAAAAAACATTATTGAAACCTTGGTAGAATTCACAGTACATGTGTTTCGTATTGTGTTTAGGAGAATGAGGTAGGTAGTACTCTAGTACCCAAGAGCACATCCATCAGCCCTGGGATCTGAACCGGCCCACAGCACCTTGGTAGCTCCATCAGTCTGACTGTCAGACCGATTCCACCAGTCTCCCACTGTGATGATTTGTCCACGTCCAAATTTAGCCCTGTCATGTCCTGCAAATAAGAAGACTGTTACAAACATCCAATGGTAAGCTGCACTCCTGCCCCCTACTGGTCTAATTCTCTCACTTTGTGCTTCTTGCATTTCTTCTTGGATTTTAGAAGAACTAAATACAACTAGTATTAACTGGTTACCATAGTTTTCTGCTAAGCCATTCTATTGCAGAACAAAAAACATTATGTTTCTGGTTTTTGTTTCTGTTCGAAGCAAAGTGCCACGTTTCTGGTTTTAGCTCCTTGAACCAGTTTGAAGACTGATTTTAAGAATTAATACACAACCAACAATTCCCAAAAGTATTTGGAGTAAATACACATGAAAATATGGATTTCTGAGACTTGTCTGGCGCCGACAAGATCCACAAATGCATTTCTTCATGCTGCTCATTGCTGCTTTCAGACGCCATTTCTTTTTCACCAAACTGATGTGTTCGGACTTAAACCAGAGTTCCTATAAAGTTTGTATACTAAAAACAGATATCAAAAATGTGATATAATGTAAAAATCAGAAGACCTAGCGCTGCAAATAATACCCACTAGACCAGACCTTGGCAAACTAAGGCCCGGGGGCCGGATGTGGCCCGCTTGGCATTATAATCCGGCCCGCCAGACATGTCCAAATTATACTTTTAATTTATATTATCGTTATCCTTCTACGTTTTCCCTGCAAAGCCAACATTTCCCTGATTGTCTAAAGAGGCTTAAAGCATTTCACCTTTATTCAATACTTTACACATCATTTATCTTAGTTCACAGGAAAAACTCAATCTTTCTGATCCTGACTTGGCACTAGACACAGACTATTGACAATACAAAACCATAAAAAAAAACACCTTAAAACAAAACACTGATTATATCCTAGGTCGAAAATTGTTAACTGTTATAATGTTTAATTAAACCAATATTTAAAACCCACTGAGAGCTTTGAGAGAACATAACATTCAAGACCTTTTGTTCCATTTCTAATTTGTCAATTAAAATTTGCATATTATACAAATCCATTTTATTCAAAAAAATTAAATAATTATAATACAATAGTAATAATTATACCTGGCATGGTTTCACAGGCTGAGACGCTCTAAAAAAAACAATAATGAAGTTACTCTAAAAACCTGTAGAAAAAATGTGGATTGGAACATGTAATAGGTTTCCGAAAACTATTACGACTAACTATTAGGTTTCCAAAGACTGGCATTGTAACCAAATGAGGTTGACTCACATGGCCCTCACACACTTTGATCACTCTTTAAACTATATACAGTGACACAACTTCATTCGTTTCAAGTGGGACACAACAAAAACCTCTCTCTCACGACACATGACAATTAAAAGCCTGAAAGAAAATCCAACACACCTGTGACTGGCCACTTCACTATGTGGCCACGTCTCCTGAGATCCTCTGCGACCTCCTGTCCGATGCCCTCCTCCAGATTTACCCACCACTTACCAGCTAAAGGCAGAAATGAAGGGTTATTTCCTCTTAGTTTATAAAAAAAAAAACTTGATAGAAATCATTCTAACAAATAAGTTTCAGAAACCACTGTCCTTTTCCATAATATCCATATTATAATGTAAAAGCCTCAGGTTTGATCACTTTATTTATTTTATAATAATCTTTATCATAGAAATTTACCAGGAGCAGTGTTTGAGGATGATACCATCCTCAGGGCACCTTAGCGTTAACTTCGAACAGGATCCCTGCAGATCCAAGTCCATTTCCTTAACCACTAGGCCACCAAGTGCACAAAAAAAGGAGGAAAGCCTCACAAATTTCCATGTCTTCTTCACCAAAGCTATTAGGTATTTTCGATAAATTCTTCTGCACTTTAACATACGTCGCTCACAGGCAAATCTTTATTCTATTTTTTTACAGACACAGCAGCAGAAGAAGCATCATTGTTGCTATATTTTATTTAATTATTTGCAAAGTAATAAAATATCTTTTGGTTGACATAAGTGTATGATTACATATAAATTACTTTTTCCCCCTCATCGGCCTTCTAATATATATTTAATTCCTAATTATTTCTGCCTAGCCTTTAGTTAAACGGCTCAAAATGTTCTTTTTTTCCTGACATTCAGAAAGGTTACTGCCTTAATCAAATATTTTAAGTATATAAATTACAGAGTGCATTTTTTACTTACATTATACTGAAAATCAATAAATCAAATTTTATTTATATAGCCCACATATACAAATCAGATTTGTCACTTAGACCCTCAGCCAGGGTAAGGAAAAACTACAGAGGGAAAAAAACTTTTAACTTTTAACAGGGGAAAGAAAACCCAGTTAGAACTTTAGGGAGAACCACAAGAGAAGTTTCCACTCCCAGCAGCACAGACAACAAAAATACAATAAAATAAACAATGACAATGAACAATTTGACATATGTAATATATAAAATAAAATGTAATACAAATGTTATTCAAATAATGTTCTGACACTCACATCAAGGTAATGTTAAACAATATGCATATTCACTCCATGTATTTGTACCACATACAGAAGCCCTGTTATATATAAGGAAGTGAAAGAATGTTTTGTTTAAACAAATATGAAAAACAATGACATTTAAATCATTTAACACTGTTCAGATACAGTATGTTAATGACCCCACAAATAGATGCACATGTGCGCGTGTGTGTGTGTGCATACTTTTTTGCTTGTACTCCACAAAGACTCTTGGTGCATCCAGGGCTTGCTGTGGATTCATCCCAAAATCCACCATGTTCAGCAGCACCTAGAATCAAACTATGTATTTATATAATCTTTTCAAAAACACATTTACAAAAACGTTTTTTGTAAATTTTCTGAGTACCTGTACGTGCCCTTGTGTTTGCATAAAACCTCCCATGACTCCCAGGGTGGCGAGGAGCTGAGGCTTCAGATCTCGGGCTGGAGGAGTAGTGAGGAGTGCGGCCATTATGGTGTGGTAGGAACGTTTTCTCCCACCAACACAGTTGACATGACCCGGTTGCAAAGAAAAGTTTGCTCCTCGATTCTGTGAGCAGTTAACAATAAAGCAGATCATTCAATCCCGGTTGGGGCATTGCCTGGTTCCAGCCCCTCATAAACCTTTATCTAGGTCCTAGAGCATATGTGTCAAACTCAAGGCCCGGGGGCCAAATCCGGCCCGCAAAATCATTTGATATGGCCCGTAGGAGCTTGACAATGTTTTAAATTTTCAAATTGTCTACAGAGCAGCGTTTCTTCCTGATGGATTAAAAGTTGTTTATTACACAGCAATAAACTCTTACTCATAACTATATTAAGTAATTATTAACTGCAGTAACATGTATTAATACGCTACAGAGTACAATATTTACAACCATTTACAACCGGCCCTTTAAGGAAACTGTGTTGTTGATGTGGCTCGCTGGTAAAAATGAGTTTGACACCTATGTCCTTGAGGAAGGTTCTTGAGGGGCTGGAACAGTGCAATGTTAATGGGAGGCTCTTCATCCATCCATGCATCCATCTATCTATCTGTCTATCCGTCCATCCATCATCAATCTATCTATCTTTCTGCTGTTGTCCTTTGCAATGTCATTACGTATACAAAGTAGCTGAGTAAAACGTGATAAGATCGTCTCTTCATATAATAAATATCTATTTTCTCTTTCTTCAATTCCAGGCTCCCATGTTCTGTGGAACTTACACAGTATACAATACTAAGGGAAAAAAGGCGAGGTCTGTCTGTCCCTTTGCCTGCTTTTGTCTAGTGTTGGGTAATCAGTGTCATCACAGTCACCCGTGTCTTCGTCATTAGTCTTACTCGTGTCACCTGGTGCCCTAAGCATATACTGTATATAATCATTGTCAGGTATTGTTTGGTGTTGTTGTTCTGAATGTTCTGTGGACAAGTTTGGTTGGGGCTGAAGATGGTCTATGGTTGTATTTGCAAATGTTGTTTTTGTCACAAAACACTGAACACAAGTGACTGTCAATCAGGACAGTGGAAGCATCATAAGAGTAGGATATCATCAACTATACTCTGCTATACTAGACATGTTTCTACACTTTTGCTTAGAAAAGGGAAACCTTCACAATGCTTGCACTAAGGCCTAGTTAAAATATAAAATAGAAGAGCAAGAGATCTTTTGGCTTAAGGTTGAAAACAGGAACTACACAAACAACTGTTTAGATTAAAAGATAAGTTTAAACAGATCACTGTTCCTGCTGACGCTTCTTGTTTACACTGTTTGTGTAATGTTTTATGATTATTTACCTTCATTTACCTCTTCATCAAAGATTACCACCATGGCAACCTTCATACCTGCAGTGAGAAGCCACAGTCCTTTGGGACCAGACCAGTTCCGAAGCTCATGTAGATGCTGTTAACGAATGAACATGCGTTTCCGTGGCTGTCAATCACGCACAAATAGACAGTGTCACTTCCAGTCAGAAGGCCGGGCTTTAATCCTTCTGTTTTCCTGCACACAAAAACCCACTTTGTGTTCTTACAAGTCTAACATTGTAACACAATAACATTGTAATTATTGTGGATCAATATACTCCTCTGCTGAACTTCACAAAAAAGACAAAAATGTATTAAAATATTCTACAAAATAACAAAAAATTGTAAGTCTGACCTTGTGACCAACCAAATAACAAAAAAATTACAACAAAACCTTCATTTTCTAAAGAGCCGTGTGTTTTCATTAGATTTTTTTGTGAATTATTTTTTTTCTGTTTGTTAATCAGTAACTATGAATAAAGTGTGTACGCAACGACAGAATCTTCAAAATGTTCTTGTAAGAACAACTGTGATTAGCACCACTCTGTGTGGTACAAAACACAATTACGTTAATTAACTCTAATCAACATTTGTCCAAAGCACAAACATACTAATTACAAATTCTCACACAAACATGGATATAACAAGCTAAAGTGGGCTACCTACTATCTCATTGGATTTTAATTTTGATATTTAGTGACAATATTTAACCCCGAATAGGGACCTTTTTAATAAAATCATCGAAGGCAGCCAATGTACACGCGGTGCCACAGGGATGGGACAGGTGAGGACAAACATTACAGGCTGTAAACTACTCACATCTTTGGCAAAGTAAATAGAGGACGACTGGTACACATTGGTACCAACACAACACACGCACACAAAGCTGACCTTTCCATCTGGATGTGCTGCGCCCGCTGACGACTGTACTCTTTGTCCAGAAAAGTCTCCAGAGGGAGCGTCATATGGTCGGGATCGGCCAGGTGACACATAGCATCTGTTAATGCCAGACGTACGGCCTCCACCAGGGTGTGAACATAGTCAGAGCTGTTGTGGCTCATTGCTTTAGATGTACAAGAATGAATGGATGGATAGGGTTATGTCAGTAAATGCCCCCAACAATGCCAGTCATTTAGAGAAAATGTGTAATTTGGAGATAGGTTCAAATAAATAACTTTGTTTTTTTTTACTTTCTAATATCAGTCATAACTGCAAACTCACAGGGATGAAACAAGCACAACACACCAGACATTCCCCACAAGGAAGGGTGGAAGACAGTGGTCATTTGGAATGTTCAATAAAATATGAAGAACTTAATTTCTTAAATGCAAATATTCAACACTGTTCCCCCCTGAATGTTCCTGGATTGAGGGGCACATTGTCAATGTAGTTCCCTGACAAATAAATTCTCACAAGTCTATATATTATTGTAATTATTCTGGACACACACACTCCTGGGCCAGTTGTTACGGAAACACTTTATGACTATAACGACTGATGTATAATTAAAGGTTTCTGTATTGAAGTTACATTGCTGTAAAAATATAGAAAATGTATTTATCAGGTTAAAAAAATACATTTTGTAGCCACTTTGGCACACTTTATAAGCAAAAAAACAAAGAAGATAAAATTTCTTCCTTCTCGGCTTGACATTACACACAGAGAATTGTGCAATTTGGTTGCTGTAGCCGCACATTGTGTGTTCTAGCTCCGTCAGAGCCAAATTTAATCTTTCATCAACAGCAAAGACACTGTAGGTGTTGGCACTACTATCATGTAAATATAAGATGTGTTAAACCAAACATTTCTATATTATCTGAAAGATATTTCAACTAAATTAACCCAAAGGTTTTATTTTGGAATATTACTTTTTGTTTATAATCTTGCAGTAACTCTTAGTTTGGAAATCCCAGTTGTTCCAGAGCTTGAGATCCTTAGAAACCGCAGCATTCTGTGAACTTCATGACTTTTGTACGTATTCACGTTACATCTACTCCAAATTCGAGGATTATTTGTTTTAATTATTGGTCACAGGTTTTGTATAGTGAACTTGAAATGCAGCCTAGCTTTATTGATGTCTTTGTGTTATCAAATATGACTGACATGAATATCTTCACATGTCATGTGACATTGAAAGCAGACAATGGCCGTGACGTGGGAACTCCCACAGGCGCCAATTATATTTAATGTTATTGGGAGGACACATGTAGTGACATACCACTGAATTCCCTACGGTTGACCTCACCTTTGAGAGGAAAGTTTTCCAGGATGTCAAGCATCAGCAGGGTGGCCAGTCCCTGACTGTTGGGCGGGGGCTCCCACAGAGACACACCCTGAGCACACAATACCATCATTCTTTCCTATAACAAATTAACTTGAATTGATTGAATTGATGCATGGAGTATACATGTACAAACCCACTTTGTAGTCTGTGCTAATGGGACGGATCACCTCACTTTCATGACTACTGAGATCATCGAGAGTCATGACACCCCCACATTGGCTGATGACATCAACGATGGCCTGGGCCACTCGACCCTGATAAAAGGCAGGTTTTCCTCCTTCACCAAGTTCCTGTGCATTAAATAAAAAAGGTTTCTATGTAACTAGCAAACTATTGAAATGTCCAATTAACTGTACTGTCCTCTGGTGCATTGTTCACTGCTGTGTCCAATTGTCAAGGTCATTATGGACCAGTACGTGATGTTCCCGAGGGTGTGAGTTTCAAAATAAGAGAAGAACTAAATATTATAATTGTTTAGGAATGTTTTGGCAAACTGCCCTAGTGTAACGTACTGTTGGAAGCTAGATTTATTGCGAGCGTTTGTCCCATGAAGGGTTTTGTTGGTATTAATCTTTCAACACATGAAATAACAATAATAACACCAATTAACGCCTACTCGCGTGTCTTGCATCAACAATTCCACTCATCTGGTTGGTTATTTTCCGCTTTTATAACATCAACTTTTCCATCCACTCCATTAATGCTTTGTTGCTCATGTTTTATTTAACATTTTCCGTCTTCAGACAAATATTTTTACCTTCACTTCTCATGACTTAAAACTTAGGATTTACCTTCAGGGTCCGAGCCAGGGCTTGGTTTCGAAACACTTGTCCACATTTGGGTGCCTGGTTGTGAACCAGTAGGTCACCTCCAAGTTCCTTTCCGTCCTGTCGCAGGGCAGCCACACCCTTCGCCCATTCCAAAGCTGTTACCTCAGCAACAGGAAACCCAACCTCTGCGAGCTCCACTGCCCCACTCAGCACCTCCTGAAAGGAGATCTGTAAAACCAGAAAGGGAAGGGAAACACTTGTTACCTCACAGAAGCTTTTTCAAAGGAAATATGAGATCCAATCTATTGTAAGAAGCAAAAATATCCCAGAAGAATTCCTACAGAGGTTTGGGTATGACATGATTATTTGGAGAAAATATTTTTAAGCCTTGTATTACTACTTATGATACAACTTGTAATCCTCCCACAGGTAAACATAAAATAAAACTATAACAATTACAAAGTATTTATATCGTAATCCTATTTTATGGCTCATAAAATGAGGTGTTGACATTAATACTTGATAAGATGATTTTATATACCTACTTAATATATTAAATCTTTTCTAAAGGAAAATTAGTTCAGTTAGAAGGAACAGTGCTTGCAGTTAAAAGTAGAAATGTCATACCTTGTGACTACCAAATAGTTGCACAGTGTCCCACCAACATGCCGGCGCCCCAGGCACCATGACATTCAGCACGTCATAGGGAGAAGGAGGAGTCTCTTCACAAAAACCACAGCTTTTCAGTAAGTCCAGGCTCAGAGCTTGAGGAGAATGTCCACTGGGAAAACCCGAGAGAGGATCAGTAAATTTAACGACATGGCCAAACACAACTGAAAATGTCTTTTACCTGCCGTTGATCCCTGTAATTTCTCCATTGTCAGCGTTGTAGAACAGGCAGAAAGCATCTCCTCCTGGACCAGTGCTGAAAGGCTCTGTGACTGCCAGTGCAGCCGCGATGGCCACAGCTGCATCTGCTGCATTACCACCACGCTTCAGAATATCTGAATGTAACAAACAGAAGAATTACAAACAAAGAAATGGTGCACTGCTTAGTGATTACAAATAGTTTTCATGGAGTCAATGCAACCTTTCCCAACAATTGAAAGAAAAAAAAGGCCTGATTCTGGTTAAGAATTTGCTGAAAAGCAGCAACAGCTCTTAAAAACAGGCAAGTCAGGCAGTTGCACTGTTTCTTTTCTGCGTGCAAAGAAAGGGTAGGGGGCCCAGCCATATCTTGCTTAAAGCCCCAAGAGACCCTATGAGCGCCCCTGCTGTCAAGTACAATATATTTTTACAATTGTAGTTTTAGAATTTGTATTTATACACCTCGACATTATTCTACATTTTTATCTGGCATGAAGACCCTTACAGGGGAAAATGTTGTCAACAATTGGTATGTTCAACGGTATATAGTTTTTAGGGAGGGAACGTACGGCTCGCAAGCCAGATGTGGCCCTTTTGTTGACTGGATATGGCTCTCCGCTAAATACTTAAATGAAAATATAGAACAAAGCCATGAAATAAAATAAAAACAGATACATAAATCTCACAAACAAACAAACAAACCTCATTGGAATCTATACATATATATTTTCAAAGGTATCTGTCGCTGTGGCTATATTGGATTATAGCGAGTTGTGTTCTAATCCAGAAATAAATTGCACTTCTTTTTGATCAGGTCATTTGTGCACAGCAAAGTTTCAAGCAACAGGAAGCCAAAAATAAATAACATGTATCATGCATGTACCATGCAATGTAGCAGGAATGGAGAGAGAAAAAACACTTAACACTTAACAAAATGGCAAAAAATCTAAAATGAATTCGGACTATTATTATTTTCTAAAATTCTTGGTATCCGTTTTTATTTAATTTTATATACTCTCGCTCTCAGATGATAAGATTGATCTCAGATGATAGGATTTCAAAATACGTTATTTTTGCTCTCGCAGTCCAAAAGTTTTGGGTTTAGGTCAATACATTCACATCGGTGTTGTCATTATTTTTCACAGTAGTAAATGTACGGGACACTTGAAAACTGCCCTTCGAGGGTCTTTCTAACTTTGAACACTTTGTTCTTATTTCACACACGCAGACAAATATATATGTATATATATATATATATACATAAAACTTACCCACTCCTATATCTGAGGCTAGCGATTGACTTGACGCTACACAGCCGTTCAAACGTACTGTAGGAGAGCGACGAGAGGAAAACCGTAAGTCAGGCTCCATTTTCTTTCGACAACTAACGGCCATAAGCCTCCAGTAACCTATTTAAAGCCATGGTTATAGTTCAACGATGAATTACTCTGGCCATCGATTGGACTTTCCTCCTGACTGACGGCGACGCAACGACGTTGATGCCATTGGGACGGAAAAATCCTATATTTTGAATCTTATTTATTTATAAGATTTCTATAAACTAAAGCACAGCAAATATGCACTGTAGTTTTTGTACTGGATAAATAGGCTGCCATGTGACAAATCGCCTATTCCATATGTGTGAATTTAATAGAGATAATGATAATATTGCATTAAAACGACATAAAGAATATTAGGCTTTGCTTGACACTTGACACATGATACAAACATTTTAATTTCTGGTTGTCCTATATATCTACACACACACACACATATATATAGTATATGTATATACATATATATACACATATGTATTTATACATACACACACACACACACACACACACACATATATATATATATATATATAACGGCATGCCATTAAGGAAATTAATGTTTCAATATTTATTCTAAGTGTTATATATACAAAATATAAAAAATATAAAAATATATCAATATATATATCCTAAATGTTTGAATATATATGCCAAAAGTGTGTGTATGTATATATTTTTCTTTTTACTTTAGTTTACAGAAAATACTGTTTAAGTTGAATTACAGGAAACTTGAAATGTTTTTTTTCAATCTTATGTATAAGAGACAGTATATATATACACACACACACACATATATATATAGTATATGTATATACATATATATACACATATGTATTTATACATATATACACACACACACACACACACACACACATATATATATATATATATATATAACGGCAT
This sequence comes from Paraplagusia blochii, assembly GCA_016785265.1. Lineage (NCBI taxonomy): Eukaryota > Metazoa > Chordata > Actinopteri > Pleuronectiformes > Cynoglossidae > Paraplagusia > Paraplagusia blochii. Next base: position 49,626 of record JAFBJS010000114.1, read on the forward strand.
GCCATTAAGGAAATTAATGTTTCAATATTTATTCTAAGTGTTATATATACAAAATATAAAAAATATAAAATATAATATATATCAATATATATATCCTAAATGTTTGAATATATATGCCAAAAGTGTGTGTATGTATATATTTTTCTTTTTACTTTAGTTTACAGAAAATACTGTTTAAGTTGAATTACAGGAAACTTGAAATGTTTTTTTTCAATCTTTTCCTCCCTGTTTACTATATATGTGTATATATATATATATATATATATATATATATATATATATATTTCCGTATATCAACAGACAAAGCAGCATGTACTTCAACTTACCCAACCCTATATCTGTGGCTAGCGGCTGACTTGATGCTACACAGCCGTGTAAACCAACCACTGGAGATCGACGAGAACTGAAACTGAAGTTATGGTCCATTTTCTTTCCACTATTGACTGAAACAAGTCAATAGTAAGTTACTAATAGGTGATAATGATTTGTCTTGTTAACTTGAAGATGAGTTCACTTAAGGTTGTCTTTGTTGTCTGACAAAAACAAACATTTAACCATTGTAATTCAGCTGATGACAATTAAAATGTTTTATCTTGTGAAATGTTGTGAAGACCTTTTATTATACCTTCATTACAAAATAAACTTTTTATCATATAATAGGATTATAATCCACCAAATAAAGCCATTTCTGACAATATTCGTGTAGAACCGGCTATGGAATGAAATGAGATAACCCCCTAAACTTTTCTTATCGCTCTGACTCTCCTAAAGTAAACTATTTTCTTCCCACTAATAATGACGGGATCCCTCCTGCTAATGTTTCTGTGTTGATAAGCTGTGGAGGCCCAGCTGCATCAACCCTTCTGCCACTTCCTCCTGTGTCCATGGACAGAAAACTCTAAGTAAAACATTAACCACTGTGTTTTCACTGGTGTGTGTGTGTGTGTGTGTGTGTAATGCATGTTTGATGGTGTGTATTTGACATATGACGGCGAGTTACTGTAAAAGAGAAGCAGAGAGATGATCGAGTTGGAGGGGGGTCTATAAAAACTCAACCAGGAGAAGGAAGCGAGATCATTTGCTTTGGATGCACCACTGTTTTTTTAAAGAGGAGCAATTTTTAACATTTGTCAACATATTTAATTTTAGGCTCAGCTCATACGTGTTGGTTAGTTAAAAATATTTCATATAAAACCCCGAGGACAGACACTTTGGACACTTGCAGTCCTTAGAAGATTTTTTTTTTTGAAAGCTCACCTTGTTTCCAGTGAGAGCTGACTCCAGCTTCAGTGACTAAAAGATGTGTTCAGGCGGTTTCGCAAAATGTTTGGGAATCACTCTGCTTCCCCTCGCAATCGCCTGTATTATTTGCAACATTCTTCTTTTTTTTCCTGGTGGAACAAGTGTAAATGAAGAACACATCACAGAGGGGGTCTGGTACTTTGGAGGTATTCTGGGATCTGGAGTGTTGGTGAGTGTCTTCAATCCGACTTTTCCTCTTAACTGTCATCAACTTCAATCACAACCAGCTTTTTAAATCAAGTTCCAAAATGTAGATTTGTAACATTTTACCAGCAATTGCTTTCAATAAGATACGTTGTAACTTACAACTTCTTGCATTTTACAAGGATGTTGGTGTTAAGTCAGGCTGTACATCTTCAATCAGATCAAGAATGGGCTGTTTGAACAAAGGGTCATAGAATAAAAGATTATTAACTTAAACCATGTCATTGACTTCCACTTTTTTATAACGGTTTTTTACTTTTTTTCTTTAACAACAGTTTATCCCAAGCAGTGATAATTCTTTTAACCTGCTTCCTGCATATCATGGGTGTGGTTGTGTGTCAACAGATGATCTTCCCCGCTCTGGTCTTCCTTGGTCTGAAGAACAACGACTGCTGTGGTTGCTGTGGCAATGAAAGCTGTGGGCGCAGATTTGCAGTGAGCAGATGTTCCATCCAACAATTTGTCATCTTAACAATATAATCATAAAAACCATGACAAAATTTACAACTATCAAATATTTAGACAGGGATAAGATATGCTGGACTGTTGCTGTGAGACCCACCCATAATCAACACGGATACAGTCGAACTTGACTTGTCATTGGCCAATTTCTAATATCTGACCTGATGGACAAAGACAACTTGAAAAAGCAAAAAACATTGTTCATGTAAAATAATGAAAAATCTGCATTTCAGTCAACAAAACATTTTCACTGTCTTCATGAAAGGTTATTTAGCACTGCCTTAGAAAAAATACAATTGCAATTATATCACATTTGTAAACATTTCACTGACACAAAAGAGTCAAAATAATTTTTCAAATAGTTCTACCTACATTATATAATCAGCCTGCTGGTTATAGGGATTTCATGTAATATGTACAATGTAGCAGTTTATGAAATAATCTAAATTAGACATAAGGGTGGCTACTACAAGAAGATAAAAGAAAAAAAGTCATTTATCATCAAAAGACATTTATCAGGAGCTTAGAAATGGACTTAACAAATAACACAGATTTTGAATTGAAAAATGACATATGCAGGGGTAAAAAAAAATATCAACAGGCAACTGTGAGCAAAAACAACCTCTGTTAATGAATTATCCTGTGAGTAGAAGATAATGGGGTTGAATGGCTGCACTAGAAATTCCAGTGACGGGAGTTCCACCTGACTTTCTCACACAGCACAGAGCTGATAAGGGATGTAAAATATGTGATTGTCGTGAAGAACACTGCAAACATACCTTGTCAGTGACCTTTTGATATTTGCAGAATATCAGGGTTGTCATTGTTCAGAACCTAAACCTGTGACAGTATTGACTTTAAATATGAGATATACACTGACTTGTCTGTTCACTCCGCAGATGCTCAGTTCCATCCTCTTTGCGGCTGTGGGTGTTCTGGGAGCTGGTTACTGCGTCATCACCTCTGCTGTGTTCCTCCATCAAGGCCCCAAGTGTGAGACAGCAGATGGGTGGGGAACTCCCTTCTTAGATGGGTGAGGCACACAAATACCTGTGTATATAATTAAATATTTATTACTATAAACTTAGTTTTACATCTTGTTACAATGTGTATTTGCAGTGGGATGGTATAAATTCAGATTCGTGACAGGTTTACCACTAAGCACTGACGTTGGAGTTATGTATGTTGAAGCCACACACATTGAGTCTTCATTGAACGTTAGACAATACATCTAAATGATGAAATGATCTAAATCAATTTGTCAAAACGCTGTCCAACTGTGCCATCTTTTACATAGAGCCACTTTCTGGCTGTTTGGATATCACTTTCTGAAACCTCACTAGTTGTAATTTACTAAACAACAAGATTATTGACAATTTTTTGAGACATTTAAATTGATCAAACAGTGTGTGAAGTTACATAAGAAAGTAACTGAGACTATCAGGGGTTGGTTTCTCAAAGTGACTCCAGCTACAGCAATTGCTGGCATGTTATTATTACTGTATATAGTATATAGTGAAGCAACTGTGGTTGTAACGTAAATCATCATTCATAAATCAATCAGTACATTACATAAAAAACCTGTCGTCTTTATTTTTTCCGTCCCTGACCAGACAATACCTGCACAATAAAGACACCTGGAGCCAATGTTTGGGGCCAAAGAATGTGGTTCTGTGGCATATCGTTCTGTTCTCACTGCTACTGGTCATGGGTTTGATTCAGATGGCACTGTGTGCAGTGCAGGTGGTGAATGGTCTGCTTGGAGCTCTGTGTGGAGACTGTGGCTGCTGCTGTGGTGGGGTGAGTATTAACACATCTCTCTGAGAAGGACTTGTGACTAGTTGACTAAGATAAAGTCAGTACACTACTAGTCACAATCTAGGTCACATGTTGAGGCAGCACAAAGCAGCCATTGTCTTTTACTGCAATCTCCCTCAAACAAGGTTGTATTGGACACTAATCTGCATCAGATACTGAAAAAAAAATGCATATTAATCTGAAACCAAACTAGACTGACTTATCATAGTTGTTCCATATTGTTCTCCATAACAGTTCGCATGCCTTCCTTGGAAGCAGAGAATAATTTATCATATCAATAATACTAATCCTTATTCATGTTGCTTTGAATAAAAGCTTTTGCAATGCTAAATATATTTGCAAATTAACTATTTAATACAGGAGAAATGTAGAAGTGGCCTTCAGTCAGAGAATTGTAATAAGATGATATATGATATTTGTTGTTTTTTTCAATATGTGATAGAGTCAGACCAGGCAGTGTGACCAAACTCGAAGTAAGTTTTGTTAAAAAAAAAAAATTATATATATTTAACCTTTTAATTTAAAATAAAAAAAGAAATAAAGGAGAGAACATCACTCATGACCAGAGATGAGGTCACCTACACATATCTATAAACAAAAAAAAATGCACTTACGTCACTTCTGTTAAATTGTTATTTAAGACTTCATACACAGTGACTTCATACTCTGCTTCTAAAAAAATTATCATTATCAATCAAAGGGCCAGATGTTAACAACAATGACAAAGTCAAATTTGCTGCTGACAGGAAAATCAGCTCAAAGACATGTAACATTGATTAATTGTCCTTAATTTTCTAATCGCAGATTAAACAATTATAAGTGGTTAATCTTTTGTTTTTCAGAGTGACGGGGCTGTTTGAGATGTTTCCTGCTGCGCTGCAACTTTGATGGTGTCTGAAATTCTGCACTTAAATTAACTTCTGACTAATGGGAATACTTTGATCTGCCCCGCCCACAGGCAACCACCGATGTCAATTTTACAGTGTGGATGAGCCTTTCTTTTGATTTATACTGTCCTGGTTACAAACCTACAAAACATAACTCACCACTGGTTAAAAACAAACACGCAAATTATACCCATCAGTGCTACACTATATGCAAATGTCCACAGCTGTGTCAAACCAGCACAAACAGTAATTTCCCGTATTTAAGATGGTCAGTTCCAGCCCAATTGTTACAAACTCCGAATGTCTCTAGCTGTAAATGAGTTGCGTATGAAGTGACAACATTACTGAAACAACACATCACAACTAGCAGAATTCAGTCAGGATTATGGACTGTGGCAGCACGCTGGATATAAATAATGCAACTTGAGAAAAAGATAGCAAAGCAAATAGCATTAAATACTGATTAGGATCCTTCTCTACAAACCTGCAGACGTTACTACAAAAATGTAAATCACAGCTTTGGAAATGTATGTTCTATTCAATATTCAAGAATCTGTAAATGTAAATGATTAACAAATATGTGTTTTGTACCACCTTAAATTCCAACTGAATAATAAAAAGAATAAACTGTAGGTCTGGTCTATTTCACGTTAAACCGTTTTGCACAGGTTAACTCCACATCTACTCAGATTCTTATGTCATCATTTTACAGTTGGTATATGGTATATTTATATATATATATATGTATGTATTTATATATATGTATACGTATATGTATATATATACATATACTGTATATCTATATGTATATATATACATATATACATACATATATATATGAATGTGTGTATG
>JAFBJS010000115.1:0-69804 GCA_016785265.1 Paraplagusia blochii
TATAGCCTTACCACTTTTGGTGATATTTTGACACACTCAGAAATGACCATTTTGGAATTTTTTTGCACAAATATACTACTTGGCAGCATTTCTGGTGCTATAAACTTGCAATTTAGGGCATTTCGGGCAAATTTTTTTTTTCAACCATTTTTTGAGGTGATAAGGCTATAGCCTTACCACTTTTGGTGATATTTTGACACACTCAGAAATTACCATTTTGGGATTTTTTTGCACAAATAAACTACTTGGCAACATATCTGGTGCTATAAACTTGCAATTTAGGGCATTTCGGGCAAATTTTTTTTTTCAACCATTTTTTGAGGTGATAAGGCTATAGCCTTACCACTTTTGGTGATGTTTTGACACACTCAGAAATGACTATTTTGGCATTTTTTTGCACAAATAAACTACTTGGCAACATATCTGGTGCTATAAATTTGCAATTAAGGTCATTTCAGGCAATTTTTATTTTTCAACCTATTTTCGAGGTGATAAGGCTATAGCCTTACCACTTTTGGTCATATTTTGACACACTCAGAAATGACCATTTGGGGATTTTTTTGCACAAATAAACTACTTGGCAACATATCTGGCGCTATAAACTTGCAATTTAGGGCATTTCGGGCAAATTTTTTTTTTCAACTATTTTTCGAGGTGATAAGGCTATAGCCTTACCACTTTTGGTGATGTTTTGACAGGCTCAGAAATGACCAATTTTTGAGTTTTTTGCAAAAATAAACTACTTGTCAACATATCTGGTGCTATAAACTTGCAATTCAGGTCATTTCGGGCAAATTTTTTTTTTCAACCATTTTTCGAGGTGATAAGGCTTTAGCCTTACCACTTTTGGTGATGTTTTGACAAGCTCAGAAATTACCATTTTGGGATTTTTTTGCAAAAATAAACTACTTGGCAGCATGTCTGGGGCAATCAACTTGCAATTTAAGGTATTTTGGGCAATTTTTATTTTTTAACCATTTTTCAAGGCCTTTTTTTTTCACCATTTATCAAGGAGATATCACCTTGATAAATGGTAAATTTAAAAGAAATTAGGCTGCCAAATAGTGATCCTCCCCTAAAAAACATGAGGTAGGATGAAATTTTGGCTGCCAATTAGTGATCACCCACAAAAAAATGGGTTAGGAAGAAATTATGCATGTCAAATAGTGATCCTCTTAGAAACTTTTGTTACCAAATAGTGATGCTCCAAAAAAAATTTTGGGGTAGGAAGAAATTATGGCTGACAAAAAGTGATCCTCCAAAATATATGGAATAGGAAGAAGTTACGGTTGCCAAATAGTGATCTTCCAAGATATATAACTCCCAAATAGTGATCTTAATAGGCGGCCCAAAAAAAGCAATTTAGACCAATATTTAACATTTTTCTTTATTTTCCTTAAATGGGTCCCACAAAACATATTTTATCACAAACATCACAAATCATCCAAAACTGAAAACAAAAATATACAACAATGTGTATATTAGCTACAAAAAGTACATCTGTATAACTGGATGACAGAATAATCGTGAGTAGAATTTTCTAAATCTACCAAAAAAAGACAAACCCATAACTTGTTTTGTCATGAATTGATTAAAAAAACGTTTGTGAAAAAGTGTATGGAACAGACAGCCTGGGGTAGTTTAAAATGTCCCAAACATCATAATTACAATCATTTTGGGCCATAATGAAATAGCATTTTTTCATGATAATTATTGATTGGTTTGAGAATTTTTTTATCCTACATAAAAACTGACAAAACCAAATTTAAACAAAGTATGAAATTATTGATAATATTGTAACCTGTTGGTTCTTCTTTTACACCACTTCTCTGTCATCTTGTGATCTCCACCCTTTGTTTCCAGCTCCTACCAACAAAATGAGAGACATCAATGAAATAATTATTCTCAACCGCAGCAGGTTCTGACCATGTGACACCACTCCAAGCTCTTTGACCAGCAGCACCGACAACTCCTGTACCTCCATAGTCAGGTACTATATGCCGATACATTTTCTATGCCACGAAAGAGCATTGGAAACTTTTTTGGGACTTTTAATTTCTTTATTATTATCAGTGTATTTACAGCATAGATGTAGTATTGATGTAGTTTACCATTTTAGTGAAACGTGCCTGTGTGCCCACGTCAAGACCTGCTTTCTTCAGTGCAGCAATCCTTGATGAGATGTCATTGACCTTCAACATATCAAACAAACACTAATGAAAATGCTGTTATATGCAAAAAAAAAAAATTAAAATATTTCTGTTACAATTGTAAACCTGCAGCTCTTCTCTATCAGGTTTGTGCCCACCTGAAGTTCCGACTCCTGGACCTTCACAGCGACTGATGCCACCTGGTCCTCCAGGAAAGACAGCTCCATATGAGACATGGACGTAGTGATTCCTCTAGCACACTCCTCCAGGTCAGTGAGTTCCGTCTCCAGACTGTACACAGAACCAGCCGCCATATAGACCTGCAGATGTCCAGATGTTAAAGGAGAAAACCAAGTACAGTATGCGTCCATGATGTCCTTCTAACCTACAACAGTCAATTCATCCTTACATTCTCCTCCAGTCTGGAGAACTGTTCATCCAGTCCCATAGGGTGTGTGTTTGGTGGCAGTGAGAAGGTCGAAGGCCTCTGGTCAATTTCTTCAACTCTGCACATCATCTTCTCAGTGGCATTCAGCACCATCAGTATCTCGGTGGTGATGCCACGCAGGGAGGCAGCAGATTGTCTCTGATGAGGAGATGAGTAGAAATCATGTTCAACATTGGACATTAAACACTGGACATACCTGTTAATTTACCATTTTGACCAAAATTCCATTACCGCTGTGACTTGTTGGAGCTCCACTGCATCTGGAAAAGTCTTCTGTGTCAGAGACCTCCTCTGCTCTTCACAGTGTTGCATGTCTTCACCCACAATGTTTTCTTCTGCTGCATCTTCCTGTGTTCCCGTCAGTTCGACCTTTGTCTCCACGTCTTCCAGCTCTCTTCTTTCTCGCTGAAGGACATTTGTTCTGTCACGGTAATCATCCTCTCTTTCCCGCTGCTCAATTTTGTCTTCGCCTGTCGTCTCCTCAGTCTCGCCCTCTGTAGAAGCATCGCCTCCTGGTGGCTTGTTATTGTCTCGACCCTGAAGTCTTTTATCTTCCCCTGAGTGTTTTTGTCTTTCTTTTTGCTTGTCTCTTGTTTCGCTACTTTCAGCCGATTGTTCGTTCTCATCTCCCTGCATGTTCTCTAGCGTCATTGTCATCATGCTGCTGATAATCCCGTCCAGTTCAGCGTCTTCATCTTCACTGCTTGTTGTCCATCTACCTTTATCTTGGTCTTTTTGGAGTTTGTCAAACTTTTCTTTGTCCCTGTCTGAGCTCTCTTCCTTTGACCACTTTTCTCCTTCTTCTAAATTCCCACGTCTATTCTGACATTCATGTTGCATCTCATACTTTTCCAAATAATCTTTTTCTGGAGATCTTTCTTCTCTTTTACCATCTGTGAATCCGTGAATCTGATCATCCATGACATCTTCAGTTGATACATTTCCACTGCACCGTTTTGCATCTTCTGTTTCCTCCGTGAGTTCAAACATCTGGACGTCCAAGTCTGCAAACGATTCTCTCCTCTCCTCTCTGGTCTCAGGTTCTTCTGAGCTGGTGCTGCTTCCTGTTCTCTTCACCCTCAATGTTTCTTCCTCCTCGTTCATTGTGACTCTGTCCAGCTCATCTTCAGTGGATGAAAACTGGGCGGTGCTGACGAGACTGACCAAATCTCGCAACTGAGCAGATGTGTGCCCTTGTAACTCCCAGACAATGTCCTCACCTGTCTCCTCCGTCCTGTCCAACTCATCCTCCGTAGAAGAAAACTGAGATGCTTCTACCTGGTTGGCCAATTTAAACAACTTCATAGCTAATTTTTCCTCATCATCAACCTCCTTTTCTTCAGTTCCGACTCTGTCCAGTTCATCTTCTGTGGATGAAAACTGTGTTGCCTTCACCTCCTTCTCCAGTCGACAGAGTTTGAAGGTCAGTGCCTCACTCCTCTCCTCATCTTCTTCATCGGTTTCCACTTTAACCTTTTCGTCCAGTTCCACTCCAGTCTGGTCAATTTGATCTAAATCATCCATAGATGAAAAGTAAGACAGTCGTGATTTTTCAATAAGTTTATAAAACCTGAACTTCAGCTCATCATCCATGTCTAGATCTCCATCTTCAGTTCTGTCCATTTTCTGTATTTCTTCTACATCTTCACAGCTTTGTCTACTTTCTTTTTCATCATTCTCGTTTGAAGCCTCAGAGTCTGGGTCCAGCAGCTCCTGTGGTTTCTGTTTCTCCTCCTCGTTCCCGGTGGTCAGTCCAGGTCCAGACAGATCACAGTCGGTGTCGACACATGGTACAGGGGTGGTGGCTTCAGAAGTCAAAGTATCAGATGTTGCAGCATCAGGAGACGACTGAGAATAGGTGTTTGATTTAGTTGAATCCTGTAAATAAATAAAGCCACAGTCAACAATGTGATCGGTTTTCTTTATTTAAGTTAAAAATATCCTAAAGTTTATGGTGGAAAAAAAATTGTAATATTTGTTTTTAATATAGAAAAATGTCAAATTATTAATGTTGCTTTAACATTCTTTCCCTACCGTCTCAGATTCTCACCTCTGCATAAGATCCTGGTTCTTTGTTCTTCTTGCTTTTCCTTTTCTTCCGTAATTTTCTCACTTTCACAACATCGAGCTCAGAATCCACTTTGCTAATTTTGTCCTCAGTGTCTTCCACGTCCTCAGCAGTGAAGTTGACGTCGATGATACTCGTCCGTCTGGATGCCGACGGCCTCCTGACCTCCAAGGGCACCTTCCTTTTAAAAAGGGCGAGCAGGGCTTTGTTTATTTTCCTGTTGCCCTCAGAATCTGACTGCAGGTCATCTCTACTGCTCCTGCGGCTCAGTTGCTGTGAGTAGACGCTGTCCAGATTGTCCTGCAGCTCAAAGTTACCCACAGTCATCTTCCTGTGGATCTCCTGAAGGGCAGCCCCCCAGGAGCTGTCAGGATGGGGTTGTGTTTCATTGTCAGAGTCCATGCCTTCGTAGGCAGACACCACTCCAGACTCCCTCTCCAAGGCGCTGTAGACCTGACTCTTCCTCTTGGTCAGCAGGCTGGGACGAGACACTTGAGCGCTCTGTAGGGCAATCCAGTTCCCGTCTGGACTCTTTAGGACTAATGTGAGTTTCATCAATATAGAAGACACAGGTAAAAAAGACATTGTTTTAAAATGTATCAGGCACAAAAATGACTAAACTTGCTTTCCTTTTCAGTTAAAGAAGGAGGACACAGCTCTCACCAGCTTTGTCCAGAGTGTCCACACTCTTCCAGGTGGACATCGTGGAACTGATGTCCCAGTCGTCTAACAGTGAAAAGGCAGAGTGTGATCTCTGAGGAGAGACACACAAAAAGCCACAGTTTGCGTCTGTGATCTTCAGCAACAACTGTAATAATAACATCCATCGTTTTACCCAGAGACTTGGCTGCCAGGCTTTGACCTGCTGATACTGGGGGCGATGATGGGATTCAACCTTCTGTCCAAGAGTCCAGTCCTGGTTGTACTCTTCTTGGTCAGTCGGGGTCTTCCTCCGATTAATGATCTTTTTGTTTACATGAAAAAAATTATAAGTGATGTATTTTATTTAAAAACGTTAGAAATGTATATTTAAGGACACTAAAGAATTGTTTGAAGCCTTTGTCACTTTCTTACTTTCTGTACGATGGTGTGGGCCAGCTCCTCCACCAGTTCCCCCCGATGCTCTCGCAGATAATCTGCTTCTTTCTGTTTCCCCTGTTAAGAACCATAGATTTCAGCACACACTTACACCACAAGCAGATTATATTTTTCTCCTTCAGTAAAACTCTCAGTATATAACATACATTGAGCAACTTAAATCTTCTTTAACGGCTTAGCAGTGAGTAAATCTTTTTACTAAATGACACTAGTGTTTTCAGTGGAACAGCCTTAGTGTTTAAAGAATGGTCCTCTAATCTGAGTATGAGTTGGTATGAGGAAAAATCCACCAGATATTTCCATGTTATACTTTTCACCATTCTTGTGTTTACGCAAATAAAGAGACAAAAAGTTGTGATCGAGGAGAGTTAGCTAAGGTGAAGGGAAAGGTTTACAGGACAGTTGTGAGACTAGCCATGATGGATGGACTAGAGACACTAGGAGTAGAAAGAAGACAGGAGATAGAGCTGGAGGTGGAGGAGTTAAAGATGCTGAGATTCTTTTTAGGAGAGACAAGGATGGACAGGATCAGGAATGAGGTGATTAGAGGGACAACACAGACAGAAAGGTTTGGAGAAAAAGCTAGAGAATCAGATTGAGATGGTTTGGACATGTTCAGAGGAGGGACAGTAGTTATATTGGGAGAAGAATGATCCTAGAGATGGAGCTACCAGGTAGGAGACAAAGAGGAGATTGATGGATGCAGTGAGGGAGGACGTAGTTGGAGTTGAGGATACAGAGGACAGGGGGAGATGGAAAATGTTGACTCGCTGTGGCAACCCCTGAAAAAAGGGATGAGCCAAAAGGAGAAGAAAGAGACGAAAAGGTTGCCAACACGAACAACATTCCTCACCTGACTGGAAGAGTCAAACTCAGCCTTGGAAATGGCTTCATCGATGGTCTCCTCTGCGACTCTGAGGGCCACAGTGAACGTCTCTGCTGTGCTGTGCTCTGAACACAGAGGAACAAACTCACCATCAACTGGCAAAATAATCAGAAGCCATGTTTAGGAACCAGTATTTAAGGTCAAAACTAATAAAACCAAAGAAACCAAACCTTGACTCTGTCTGTAGAAGGTGGAGTCGCTCTCACACACACTGCCTTCATCACAGACGCTCTCCTCGTAGGCACTGACTGATGAACACAAATACATGTGGTCTGTTATCTTTGTTGGTTTTGTGCATCATAAATCACAACAGGATTTTACCAGAAAGATCTGACAGAACGCTGTTCTCAGCCAGATGTTTCCTATAAAGAGTCTTCAGCACCTTAGCACTTCCAAACCTCTTGAAGCGCTGTTTCACATTACTGTAGAACCATTCCAGGGACTGTGTTTTCAACAGTCTGCGAGACAGAAACAAAGAAGGTGAGACAGGAAGAGAGCAAGACAGCTTCAACTTGTCAAGTTAGGAGTTTATGATAATATAAAAATAACTGGGTTATTATATATTAGTCAAGTTTCCATCTTGAACTGAACCACTAACACAAGTACGTGACCTCACCTGCTCTTCTGGCAGGAGCAGCACAGCCAACTCTTCTCCTGTTTGCTGTAGACCCGACAGGCTTTGCAGACATTGTAGCGACAGTCCTGACACTGACGTTTGGGATTGAACAAGAAGGTGAAGGGTTGGCAGCAGCGGATGCAGCAGTGTCGGTTAAAGCAGCTCTGACGTGACAGCAGGAGGCAGCGACTGGTCTCCTCCTCCAGCTCCTGCTTCAGCTCACTGGGAAACAGACGATAAAAGACCAGTCTGCTGTTAAAAACAAGTAGAAATCTTAATATGAAGACCATGTTGTTATTAATTGTATGTAAGGCCAGTTAAAAATATTGTGATTTGTGTTTGAGTTAAGATTTAAGCATTTTTAAGATAACATATCTACGAATATATTCAACTCCTCCTGGATGAGGAGATGAATCATTGCGTTATCCCTGGTATTCCGAGACTCTCAATACTTCGTGTCTGCTATTTCCTGTCATTCTTCACTCAAACTCTAACCCACCCAGTTGGTCTGAGTGGATTCATCATCACTAATCTTGCAGGGACTCTAAAGGCCTGGAGATTTTATGAAAAAAGAAGCAGTACAACAGGAAAGGGTGGGTGACTTCCTGCACAATGTTTTCAAAACAAAGCAGAAAGGCAGGATGGGAAATGATTATTGAGGATTCCAACACTGCTTACAGCCCAGTGACTTGACCAAAGTTGATCAAGTAAAATGTTGCTTTTTAGTAAAGAGTCATTGAAGAGCAGCTCTGTAGTCACCTGAGACGCTTCTCCTCTTCTCTGCGTAACCTCATGTCCCGCTGCACCACCTGCAGGACGTGGTCCGCTTCATCATCAGTCAACCCTGACAGATCCAACTTCCGGCCCATAGCTGTCACTCCACACGGTCCCCTGGTGGTTATAGGGGGAACAGACAGACACAGAAAAAAAATATCCTTTTTATATTAACTCCACTACATTTGCTAATTCTTAATTTTGCCGCTGATTGTTTTCCATAGATTTTGTACTATAATAATACTGAACTCCTCCACAGACTCACTGAGACCAACAATCCACTTACATGTGTAAATCTCTAGGTTTATGACAAGACGTCCATAAACAGTAATATTTAGACCACGGACATTTGTTTTGGTTCATTTTCCACAATAACTAGTCACAGGAAATGAATAAATATAGCAGTCATGAAATAAATGGCTTGGCATACGTTGGTGACTTTGTTTGTGTTGTATTGTTTGGTGTTGGTGAGTTTCTTTAGATTTTCTCTATTTTGTTCATTTTGCTCTTATTATACTGTGGACACAACTTTGTAAATACTTAGCTAAAAGTAGACAAAAACAACAACAACATTAGTTATATAGCTAATTGACGTGACACCATCAGCGGTGGTTATTAAAGCTAAACACGAGTGGTTACTGAGGATAACTATTTAGTATTTGCGTATTTTCTACAATATTTTACCATAATCTCTTACAGCCATTTTAATGTTTGATTCTAAGTCGCAAACGAGATTTTAAGAAAAAAAAACTCACTAGTTTCGTGTTCCAAGCAGTCGCTGCTAAGACTGTGTTCGGATCTTTGAAAGTCCATCACCGACCTCAGACCAGCTGGAGAAACCACCCCATAATATCAACGTTGTCATGGTGTTCTGTTGATCTGTCAGTGGGCAGCAGAGGTGGACTGACCGTCGGTTCTTGCCCCGGGCAGTTCTGATGAAATGTTCACGGTTGCCAGAAGAGAAGCAGGATGAAGCCCCTCCTGCGCCACCCACAGGAGAAATCATTAATAGAGATGTATCAGTGTGCCGATATTATCAGCCAACTATTGGCAAAATTACGCATATATTTTATTTGCGCTACAGTTTGCCGCACTTTATAAGATAATTATTTGAGATTCACTGAATAAATTATGACACCAAATAAATTACCACGTTAAAGCTACGAAACAATGAGAGCAGTGAATTGAAAATATCTAACCAAATTGCGATTACACCTTCCTGCCACATGGTGTCAGTAGAAACGTATGACCGACACACACACACATCATTGATCCAGTCATAGTTGCCCACGTTTTTTTTTTCTTCCCGAAATTGACTTCAGACTCTCGGATTTTCACCACACCTACTGATCTAAAACACAGATATATAACCCAGAGTACCAAGGAGTATCAAGAGACTACACAGAGACAGAGCTGTAAGTAACTATACTACTAATAATAATATGCTGCGGACTTAAACAGTGTCGTCCTGTCATTGTCTTACATTACTTTACATTAAGCAGACGCTTCAACTAAAGCTACTAACAATTTTAGATAACCTTACTGAATGATATACTGTGTAAATATAAGTACTACATTAAGGTATTTATTGTAACAACAATGGCTGTTATTTGAAAGTATTTTTTTGGTGTTTGTTTAGTTTCCTCTTGTATATACATGACATTTTATATACTTAATATATGCTTGACTTAAAGGTTGGACTTGATTAGAAATCTAGATTTAGTAACAACACAATATCAACTGAAAAACTCCATTGGAAAAATATAATTTGATTTTACTTGTAAAAAATGAAGAAAGAAGTACAGTGGCAGACCACAACTTGTGTTTAGACAAGCTGCTCTGCTGGAACTATTTATTTTCCTCCTCCCATTAAACTACAACCAGGCAGAGTTAAGCCTGTAGGAGGAAGAGGAGGAGGGTAACTGATGCTATCAAGACTGTTTATCCTGCCATCAGGAAAACACAATCCTTTTTTCTAAGAAATACATTTAAAAACAAAGTGATTCTATGGTTTCCTAGAAAAACCTCAAGTCCAGTTGCCTAACATAACTTTTTTTTCTTGTCCAGGAATACTGAGAACTTTCTACTATATTCTCTTTAATTACATTTCAGTAAGAAATATCCTTTTAATCTATTCTTCTGTCTTCTTCTCCTTAAATGTTTGGAGATGATTTAATCCCTAAGATGACTTACATTAACCAGAAACGGATCAAGTTCCTCCTTTGAGGAATGAAATGTCTTTTAACTCCAAGAAGTCGTCCAGTTGTTGACAACTAAACTTTTTGGTTAATCCCTAAGAGTTTGTAGTAAATGCAGTAAAAATGTGAGAGTATTTTGAGGTGTTTATATATTATTCAAATGACTATATACAGTATATATTCATGACTAATCTTAATTCTAACCATAATAGTTCAGAGTAAACACTAAGTTTAATCGTGTTTTTCCTTGTTTTGTAAAGGCCACACTTCATGATTTACCACAACACTTCATCAATATTGACATTTGTAGCTGTTTTAACTTTCAGTTACTTAAATTAAAAAGGTGAAGTTGGCATGGATGGAGATGCAGATGGACTTACCGAATTAGAAGAGAAGAGGAGGAAGTCCTCAGTGGTCATTTGTGGATGTTGTGAAGGACACAGAGCTGGTTGGTGGAACATTAGAGATGCCAACAGAGAGTGTCTGTACTTTAACCATAAGAGAACATGGTGAATAAGTGTTGCTGTTATAGTCCATCCAGAAATATTTACAAAATTCTCTCCTTCAGTGTCGTGGTCATCATGGAGGTCCCAGAGGAAGACTACTACTACCATGAAAACATCACCTTCAACCTCAGCTATGATGACTACCCTACCATGTGTGAGAAGGACGACGTTCGTTCCTTTGCTTCCGTCTTCCTTCCCATCATGTACACTGTGTGTCTGGTGGTAGGACTGGCAGGAAACGCTCTGGTTGTTGCGGTCTACGCCTATCACAAGCGTCTGAAGAACCCGATGGACACTTTCCTCACCCACCTGGCAGTGGCTGACCTGCTCCTTCTCTTCACACTGCCATTCTGGGCAGCTGATGCTGCCAGAGGCTGGGAGCTGGGCCACGTCCTCTGCAAGATGGTTTCGGCCTTCTACTCTGTTAACTTCACCTGCTGCATGCTGCTATTGGCCTGCATCAGCCTGGACCGACACTTAACTTTTGCTAGGGCACAAGGTGGAGGCAGGCGGGGACAGCTGGACAGAGTGTTTACCAAAAGACACTGTTGGAAGCTATGTCTCACTATCTGGACGACAGCTCTGGTGCTTGGACTTCCTGACTTGTTACTGGCTGAGGTGCGGAGGGCGACTGACAGAAACATGTGTCTGACTGTGTATCCTTCATCAATGGCAAAAGGAGGCAAAGTTGCCCTGGAGGCAGCAGAGGTGCTGCTGGGATTCCTGCTCCCACTAATGGTCATGGTTGTCTGTTACAGCAGCGTGGCCCGAGCCATAAAGAATGTCCCCGTTGAAAGCAGAGACAGGAAGTGGAAAGCTCTGCGTGTTCTTCTGACGGTGGTGGTTGTGTTTGTGGTCACGCAGCTGCCTTACAATGTCACGAAGATGTATCGAATGATGGACCGGGTCTACGCCTTGGTCACCCACTGTGAGACCAGTAAGGTGTTGGACAAGGCTGCTCAGGTGACGGAGAGCCTGGCCCTCACTCACTGCTGCCTCAACCCCATCATCTATGCCTTTCTTGGCTCTTCATTCAAGCAGCATATGGTCAAACTGGCCAAGAGGTTTGGAGAAGAGAGGAGGAGGAGGAAGACCAGGAGGAAGAGTCCTGCAGAGGAGGAAGGGATGGAGATGTCTTTTAGCTCCCATGCTGAACCTCAAGCAACAAACACATTTTCAGTATAAATCATTTTTGCTAAATGCTGCCACAAAAATGTAGTATTTTCACATAGTACCGTTTCTGACATTCACACTAATATTGCTTTTTTTTTAGTTCATATAAGTATTTTATATTTGTCTTCAAGTCTTTAAGGACTTTTGTTACATCTTGTCCAGAAAATGCCAAATGTCTGCACCTACAATTTTATAAAAATACAGAAAAAAAATTGTAATGACAAGTAACAATGTGTTTTTGAAAAGTACAAAAATGATTGGTATTTTCATTCATATGCTGACAAAATGATTTTTATTTTGTTTTGTTATTTTATAAGACCATGTACTAGAAACACTAAGACATGGAGAGGACAACGACTCTCTTCATGTCTCTGTAAAAACATTCTAAAAAGTAGGTTTTAGGGAGAGGTTTGCTAATTTTACCAATGTTTTCTGTGTCAACAATACTTTAATACAAGATTTAATGACAGTGTACTAGTACTGTCATCAGTATAAACCCTGTTAAAACATGAACGAGTATTTAGTGTTATTAAGGGACATTCCTGAAAATCTCAAAGGGATATTTATCAGCAGTCAGTTCATGTCTAGACTTGTAACATTTACTTACTCAATATCATGGGTTATGGGAAAAGACTCAACCACCAGTCTTACTGTAGGTCATCTGAGTTCTGGCTCTCCACTTCTGCTTTTTTTTTTTATTACTTCATCCCTGGATTTTGTCATCGTCCTGCCAAAATCCACATCACATTTTTTTAACTTTTTAAATCTTTCGGAAAAACAAAAATATTTAATTAGACTTGTAAACAGGTGGAGGAGGTGCTTTCATTAAAGCGGACTTTTAGTGTTTTATTGTTAAGTGGAAAGAAAATTCCTTTTACAAGAGCATCTAAATGTCTGACTCATAGTAAATATTTCTTCATACCCGCTTTCCAGCTGGTTCCTTTATGACTTTATCAGTCTCTGAAATGTGGGAGGAAATCTGTGGGAGGTTTACCATCTGACATTTGTTTAGTGAACAAAGACGATTGCATCGAGTGGTTTGCTTTGTTTCATTAAAGAAAAAGAAAATGGAAATTTTACAGCATGTTTGGATGAATTGAACAGAAATGTGTGTTTGAAAAATGACTACAGAAAAAATATATATTAAAAATAAATACAAAAAGAAGCATGCAACAGAAAATAATTTTATTAAAAAAAATTATAAATATGATGCCAAAAGCTATTATTTTTTACAATTACAGAAATTTGTGAAGGAACTCAATCATAGTTATGGCAGTCAACCATTTTTAATCAACAAATCAAAGAATGCTTTTAAAAGCATCAAAATATTTACCAATTTGGGTTGAACAAAAACTCCCTTAAACGGCAGTGTTAGCATTAATTCAAAATAAATTATTGGCATTTTCACATAAGGAAAACCAAAACACAGAAAAAACATGTTTTCAAATAAACAACACTCCAACAGGAAAAATGAAATACTGAAACCTCATCAGGAAGGAAAACAGTCAAAGTCATAAATACTGGTTGTGAGAGGCTCTGTAGTAGTAGTAGTAGTAGTGTGGGGACAGTCGCCCACATTGTGGGACACTCAGAGAAGCTCAGCTACGTTTGTCAGTAATTGAGAATCTGCACGTCAAACAGGTCGCACACACCTTCATTGTCATCCAAGTTAAAGTTGTAGTCGATATCTGTAGCAGGACAAAGTAGCCGGAGAATAAAACAAATCAAAGATGGAAACAGAAGACTAAACTAAACACACTTGAGTGCAAATCCAAAAACGTTGTTATTGATTTGTCATAACATCAAAATGATTTAACATGACAACCTCATTCTTTATTTTTGCACCACCACAATTTTAATGGACATTAGAGCTGCTTTGTATTTAACATTACTACTGGGGACATGCAGAAAATAAAGGTTTTTATCATTATAATGGTATTACAGCATTGCTCTTTTGTTTGTGATGTTTTTATGCATTATTTTCAGCTGTTTGTAGCAATTTGAGATGCCAAAGATTGAAAGTGCATTCAAAATAAGTTTTATTATTATTATCATTATAATATATTATCATATTATTATTATAAACAGCTTGAAACATGCAAGGCCTTCACAAAAAAAAATGAGAATGTGCCTCATCAACACCTACCTGCCTTTTGTGATGTTTTCACATACAATGTTCAATTATAAATGTAAATTTGTGATGTAATATTCTATCTTGAATGCATGATAACTGTTTGCATATGTATCTTGAATTGTAGTTGTTTTTTTTTTTTTTTGCTTTTTTACATCATGGACAGGGGACTACAGATAAAAACTAGCCTTCTGGCTAATTTTGTTTATTTTAACCGTGTGCAATCATGTGTTTTATTAAATTGCATTGTCCCGTTTTAATAAACTAAACAAAAAAAAAAATTATTTTATTGAAATCCACTTACCGTCAGCAGACATTAACTCATCAATCAGATCAGCGGTCTCTGAAAGAAGACAGAAAATCGCAGTGAATGACATTACAGATTGAAGCCTTTAAATCACCAGTGTAAACCAGAACCTCTCATCATTGAAACTATGTTAAATTATGGAACGCAGGTGTTTTCACATCTGGATCTCACTCATCCTCTTACCAACTCTACCATCTTTCAGGTGATCTTCATCAGAGTTGAGCTTCAGCAGGCTGCTCACATCAAGGACTGATTGGAACTCCGGGTCAGCCAGGACCATCTGCTGCTCCAGGACAAACACTGGCTGAGTCTCTGTGTCCACGTTAAAACAATGGAGTTAGTTAGGGGACAATGTTATTAAATAAATAAAAATTAAGAAAGAGCAAATGATTAAATAGAGGACTGAAAATTTTTATTTTTAATGTCACACTAGCACGTCTTATTTTGAATTCATGTAAATCAGCCAGATATTTACAGTTAGACAGAATGCTGGATTTCATTAAATGTTAAAAAAGACAAACCAAATTAAGTTCTCTTTCATTTAAAAACAATAAACACAAGAATCAATCAATTATGTTATATACAATATTATATATTATATTATATTTATATAAAAATTTTATATTATATCTAAAATCTGCTGTAAAAGAGTTTCTGTCCTCACCCATGTGGACATCACTAGGGGAGGACGACGGCGTCAGCACGTCATGTTGCGACAGTGCCATCTGGTGGTCAGTGCAGAGGGAGTCCTGGCTGCTGTACGAGCAGCTGGTGTTGGTCGTGGTGGCGTTCAGGGACATTGACAGAGGGAACTTTTGCAAGCTGGCTGGGGTGTGTGGTGGAGTTGGCGCCAGACAGACGTCCTCAGTGGGGGGCACAGGGAAGACCACGGGGACCGCGGAGTCCGAGTCTCTGTTGATGAGCATCACTTGAATGGGAGCCGAGTGGCTACGGAAGTTCACCTGGTACTTTCTCTGAACACCTTGACCCTGTGCAGCAGAGGCCATAAAAAATAATGATCCCGGATGTAGGATATGAGAAAAGGTGTGTGATGTTTGTGCCTTTACAGCTACCAACCATGTCTGGTATAGGAACCTCCAGCTGAGTCCCAGCAGGAGCCATTACTGCAAGAAGAGTGTCTCCACAGAAGGCATTGCAGACATCTTCATGTGTCACATATTTGTAGGTGAAAAGGTGTTAAGGGAAAGAAATGTATGAATGAAAGAAGTGAAGGCACTGGAAGAACCAGACTTGGGGAATATGAACATCCGGATTAGCAGACAAAGGCAATTACATCATTCTAAGGAAACAATGGTAGGAGAAAAATGTGGTTTCATTTCACTCTACCTTAGGAGAGGAAGAAAGAGTCGATGTTGTTCCAACTGAAAACTGACAAAATGTAAAGAGATTTTAAGACTAAAGAGATTTTCATGTTACGTACGTACAGTTAGATGTAGATTAAGATGAATTAAGATCGGGGCTTTGACCAAAAACTTAACGGAAACTTTAATTTAACTTGGAAAAGAGAAACAAAGAGTATTTTTGGCCTGGAATAGAAAGGCTTACCTAAAAAAAAAAAAAAAAGGTAACCGGTTAATACATTTTGATCCAGGAACAATATTTTTTCTTCTAAACCAGGGGTCTCAAACTTGTGGCCCATGGACCATTTGTGGCCTGTGGAGCGATATTTTGTGGTCCCCACCTTGATGTGAAAGATGATCGTTAGCAGGGATTAGATTTATAGGAGGATTCGACTGCAAGTCAATGCTAAAAAAAAAAGAGTTTTGTTGGGATGCACTCAGTGGTAGACAGTGCTGTGGATACATGTGAGTATTACAAGACTGGTCTCAAGTGTTGTATTACATTAATTGCTAATGCAGACTTTGGAAAAATGACAGTGGCCCTCAATTAATTTGAGTTTGAGACCACTGTTCTAAATGGTTCAGGAGCGTCACTGTCACGGCGGGAACCAAAACCAGAAACGTTAAAATATTGTTCCTGTCCCGAACCCATTGGCAAAACAATCCTGTTCAAAGCCCTGACTACTGTAGACTTTAAGAAGACAAATGACTCTGATTGTAGGCTACACAGGATATTTAAAGTATGAAATAAAGCAAGGATGAATCGGTTACTACTATTTTCAAACACACATTTCTGTTCAGGAACAAAACTTTGTTCAAATTCAAAGCCCCAGAAAAGAGATTAAAGACTGAAGTAAAACATCATCAAATATGTAAAAGAAGGATATTTGTTGTTGATGGGGTCATGGTTTAAGGAGTTGATGTTCTCCTCCAGCCAGGCCTTCTGGTGGTCCAGTTCTTTCTCTTGGTCTTCCAGCTCAGAGATCTGTGCCTTCAAACACTTCACCTGGTCCAGCATTTCTGGAGTCTGGCTGCCTGTGTTCTGCCCCCTGGACAACAATGAGACACACAGATAGGAGACACATCAGTGTAGCTGATAGGAAAAAAAAATACGACATGTGGAAGCCTTATCTCTAAAATATTCAGAAATCCAACAAGTGTCTTCAAACCTCCACTGAATAATATTCTTGTTTTTCTTCTCAATCAGCCCAACACCTTCCAGTACATTGGTGATGTCATATATTCTCCTCTTCTGTTTTACCTCCAAGCTGTCAGCTGCCTGTTCATTTAAAGAATAGTATAAGAAACTGCTCTACATTCCTGTAGAGGTAAATAGACAGGAAGTAGCAGAAAAATAAAACATTTATGTGGTAGAAGCGACATTAAACAACGAGAAGAGTGAGCCATTTAACCGGCAAATGAGTTTGCAAATTAAACCTACATGGGCAGCTCATCAACGGTCCTGGATGAATGGGACACTTAGGGGACCAGAGGGAGGAGAGACATTGTTTTGAGTCCTGCTGAGTAAATATTAGCCAGCTTTGGCGCGCAAGAAAAGAGGGAAAACTACAATTAATCGCAAAGAAAGGAATGTGTGTGTGGAGGAGGAGGTTGGTGGAAGGATAAAGCTGCGTAGACGTTTCTGTCACTTTGGCACATGGCAAATAAAAAATTAAGCAGGTATGTGTCCTTTCATCTAATTAGATGTCCTGTCCATCTCAATCTGTCTTCTCTGGCTTTTTCTCCAAACCTTCCTGTCTGTGTTGTCCCTCTAATCACCTCATTCCTGATCCTGTCCATCCTTGTCTCTCCTAAAGAGAATCTCAGCATCTTTAACTCCTCCATCTCCAGCTCTGTCTCCTGTCTTCTGCCTATCCCTAGTGTCTAACTGTGCGGGATTTAGCAACATCTACTGGTGAAGTTATGTCCTTTCTCTCAAGCCATTCAATTGTGAAGTAAAGCGTAATATAACCGAATTAATTATTAACAATATAATAAGTGGAGTGAGAATTAAAAAAAACAATTCCGCCATGACACAGTAACATAGCATAGTAACACCGATATACTCTACAGCGGTAAATAATACTCCCTGTAATTAGGTGTGTGAAGACAACGAAATTACTTCTTACTAAGTAATGGTTGATATTTATCTAGAAATAGTAATAATTTACAGTAAATCTATGTGAGTAAACATAAAATCATGAAGAATGAAAAATAAATAAGACGAAACAATATATTAACAAAGCCGAGGCGGCTAATGGCGGACAGGCTAACGCACCTGGGGAATCAAATCAATGCCCGGACTGACCGGCGCTAGGTAACAGTTTTCTTTTATAATATGGAAACGAAGTTCTCATTTTTAATTCTTTTTTTTTACACAAAAACAGAGTTTTTCACTGACCACTTTCAAGTCCAGCACGCCATCCTGGGCTTGTTGGAGCAGACCGACAAACTTCATGGTCAGTAACCCCAAACTTTTCTCGTGTCGACTCGGAGTCAAGCGAACGGCCTCCTTGGTCTCAAACTCCATCTTCTCCATGGAAGTCAATCTTCAATCCTCTCAGTTCTCCGTCCATTCATACGGGCTCGGAGTTGCCTTCACGGACCGCACGTTGTCCATCAGCCCAGTGACCAGAGTGGGTTTTTCTCAAATCAACGGACGTTACGTGAGGGTACCATGGCAACCCCACAGTTCCACAGACAAACCTGCCTGACTCGTTTCTTCATATATTTTCTTTCACCTGCTCATTGTTTATCGATTTGTTTTCTTCCCTAAACCTCGTATTAACTAACAAGTCCATGTCTTTTCACTTTATTATATTTATTTATACATTTTATTTCGTAAACTAAAGGTTTCCTTCCTTCTGTCCTTGTGCTCTTTAACCCACGTTTTTTTCCTCAATCATTCATTTTTTTAGTTCATAACAAAGGTTGGCAGAAATATTTTATTAAAAAAATAAAGATTTACTTTTGCAATGATAGAAATTCCACTTAATAGTTTTGTTTTAAATTAAGATATATGTACAGAATTTTAAAAAATGTAAAAAATAATTTATATTCGTCCATTATTGAAAGTCACTCAGTACACTTGTAAGTCGTCTCATTTTTTCTTCCATTGTTCTCTTATTTGTCTCTGTCTCCTTCAGTAGTTGGCGCATTTCTTCCTCAACTTCAAACACCTGAGGACATCAAATATATTCATTCAAAAGACGACAGACATAATTGCTGGAAATGTTACTGATTAAAAACTGGCAAAAATAGACAAATTGCAACTTTTAGCTTAAAAAAAACAAGTTTTTGAAAATTTGTGTTGTTAAAAATCTGTAGAACTGTTAATGAATAACAATTACTTGCATTTTACCTGAACCTTTAAAAGACCTCACAAGGAGGTATTGTGTATAAACATAGTATCCTTGAGTAAATGCTGTAACAGCCAACGTTTACCTTTTCATTCGCCCGTTCGATCTCTCTCTGCTTTTCATTTGCCAGTCGAATCAGCTCAGCTTGATGAGCCGTCTGTACCGACTCCAGTTGTCGACGAAAAGCATCATCAAAACAGCGCAACCGCTCAACAGCAGCTCTGTAGGAGCAGATTATAAATAAAACATAACTCTCAAATTGTGTTAACCATTAAATTTACTTTCACAAATATATAACCGTGTATATAAAACACTCGTCTTAAGGAGGACAGACGGAGAAAGATGGCACTGATTCTATAATCTTTACTTTAAGTAATAAAAGCTTTGTTTCCAGACTGTAGGTTGAATACATTTAAGATTATTGTTAAAAAAAACGCGATGGTTTTGGTTTCACATACTTATGAGCTCCTGTGGCTTTATCCCTTTCTTCCAGCAGCTGGCGTTCTTTAGAATCGAAGTTCTCCTTCATGCGTTTTACCTGGGTCTCCAACTGAGTCAGCAGGTCTGTTTTCTGCTGCCACTTTGTGTTTGAATCTCTAACAGTACAGAGAGACAATAAAGTCAGTACAAGCTGGAAAACATCTGCTCTCAAATGAAAGTAATCCAAATAAAAAATATTAAATTAATAATTGCACAAAGTGACTAGTAAATATGTGTAAAAACATTCTGCGCTCTCTTACTTATAAACTCTCTTGACTTCCTCAAGTTCAGCCTCTTTGTCCTCCAAGTGCTGCTTAAGTTCTTCCTTTCGCAGGCTGAGATGTTCTATCTGCTCCGTCAACTGCTCCTGCTGTTGCTGAAGCCTCTCCTCCACTTGTGCTGTCTCCTCCGTCAGCCTCCGTATCTTCTCGTCTCGCTCGAGCAAATTCTAAACAGGAGGTTTATGGAAAAAAATAATGAGAAAGAAATATCTGCAAGCTGAAATTTTTTTAAGTATTTCATTGAAAATCTTGATAGATTTCTTTGTCTACCTGCTTGAGTTTTTTGATCGTTTCTGTTTGGTCATCGATGATTTTAGCTTTAATTTTGAGGGAAGCATTTTCATTTTGATTCTGTTTCTTCTGTGTTTCCAACTCAGTGCTCAGGATCTCTATTCTGGCCTCCAGACGTCCACGGTCCTGAGCTAAGGATGCACCTGTCAAGGAAATATACAGCATAAGGAGATCAATTAACCATGAGCGTGTCCCTAATGAACAAAAACAAAAGTTCTACCAGCAACAATACATTTTTCACATGACAATAAATCAAAATCTGCAATTTCTGGTCAAAGACTCAATGGCTTCTAAAAATCTAAAATAAGATCAAGAGTGACAAGGTAAAGCCTCAAGTAAAGTATAGTTTCAAAGTGTTCACAGTCCTCACTGACCTTGCTGAGCAAGCTCTTGGCCCCAGAGTTGCCTCTCAGCCCTCAAGCCGTCGATCACCGACTCCTGAGCTGTGACTTGGGAAAACAGACGTGTCTTGTCTTTTCTGAGCATCTCCAGTTGCACGCTGAGACGCCGATCCTTCTCCAACTCTTCTTCCAAGGAATGCAGACGACTCTGTCAGAGATCATGTATCATTTTATGACAGTAGCCAGTCCACATCTAACAGATGTTAATGGACACCCAGTTTATTCAAGATGCATAGATATTGTGTTTGTTTAAGGAGATTTTTTTCATGGAGTACCTTTAAGTCAGTGACGGTGTCTCTTTTTGACCTGACAAGCTCAGAGATTCGTTTCTTCTGCTCCTTGACCACAACTGTCAGCTCCTGCACCAGAGCTCCTGATTTATTTTCCATTTGCTGGGACTTGGCCAGCGTTCCCTTCAGCGCCAATAATTCCACATTCACTTGATCGTAAGCCCCCTTCACCTGCAAACACAGAGTTAAAGAGCATTGTTTTGGCTGTTAACAGACTGAACTGGTATTTCATATATCAACGTCACCTTTTGATTTAGGGCAGTCTCTAAAAGGTTTAAATCAGTAACTGTTTGGCTGGCAGTCTGAATCTTACTTTTCTGTAAGTCCAAATATCTGACTTTTTATAGGGAGACTACACGCTGTGGCAATCAAAAAAAAAATCCCTGAAATTGGTGACGAGCGTGGGTAACCAAACCGACAGACAATATACTACTCAGAATCGAATCACTTTCTACAACTTTCTTCCAGTGGCAATCAAAGCCCAACCGCCTGCAGACAAATGAGTGTAATTTATTTTTTGGCTTTTTACCATTGGAGCAGAAAAAATCATTGATTAAATGGGGCTCAATTATTTTCTCAAGCTCAATTATGCCACTGCAGGGATTTAATCCAATTTAAGGAACGGAAATGAATAAAGGAAAAAAAATTTTGTTCAGGAACAGAAATGCGCATTTAAGAATACTGGTATCTTGGTCTATACTGGTTCTTTTGTTCTTTAAAAATACCGTGTTACCTACTAAGTAATAGGTTGAGCAGGTAGTCAGGACTTTGAACCAGAATTTCAACATTTCTGGTTTTGGGTTTCACCATGAAATGTGTGTTTATGAACCAGTTAGAACAAGTTAGAACTTTGATTGGTGGCTAAATAGGAGTTTTAAAAAACAAAATGCAACCATTATTAATGTGTAACCATTACTTTTAGCTAAGCATTTCTGCTCTGAGACCAAAACATATGTTTGTGGTTTTGTTTTCTGTTTTAAGCAAAAGTTTATAGTTTTTATCCCTTAAACTGGTTTAAAGTCCTGGTCCTTAGTGGATACAGAAGTCATTCATCAACAAAAAAAAGTCTGTGGACAATATATAAAATTCTGTAAACCACAATGGACTTTCTGCAGACCTCTGAAAAGCGAGACGCCTCGATGGTTAGTGCCATGCGGAATTCATTCTCCAGAGCAGTGTACTGATTTCTGCCTTCAGCCAATTTTTCTTGCAGCTCTGCTTCTCTGCGAGTGTGTCTCTCTTTGAAAAGTGAAACTTCTTTTGCCACTGCCTCACGGAAATCCGCCCCATCGGGCCGCATTCGGAAATCCAACTCTTTTCTGAGGAACAAAGTAGAGACGACTTTTGTGTTTTACTGCAGAATAATGGGTCACAAAAATAATGTTATGACATTATGCTATAAAATACCAGGTCCTCATGGAATACAATACTATAAATCAATAGAAGAACAACAATCCATTTGAGTCACTGAATCAATGCCTTAATTCTGCCTTTGGTTTATATTTTTCTTTATTTAAAAGATTTTCCGGGAGATTCTTCAAATGTACCTGTGCTCTTGTTCCCGTGTTGCAAGAAGTTCCTGAAGCTGCTGCACTTTGTCTTTGTGCTGGCGAACAGAGACTCTCTGAATGTCTAACTCCCTCTTCAGTGCTGACGCCTTGTTTTCCAATTCCTGATAGTGCTTCTTCTGTAAGTACATCATCATATTTGCATGTTAGAAATACTGGCTTGACTGCAAGAGTGTTTTTTTGGTACCAAGTATAAGCATAAAGGACACATTTACTAATATCTTTAGCAACTGCTGACTACATAAACAGCCGTCACTAATACAAAAAACAGATCAAGGTCTTTTTGGCTAAGGCAAAACAAACGCTCTACCTCCTCTGCCTGCTGGCGAGCTTGCAGTGCCTCTCCGTGGGAAATGCTATCCTCTAGTTGCTTCACTACAATCTTGTGTTGTTCTTCACTGCCTCGGGCCTTATCCAGTTGCTGGGTAAGGCTCCGACACCTCCCCTCCAGCTGCTCTAGACGAGACTGCAGTTCACATTGGCCTGATCGCTCCTTCAGCAACAATTCCTTCAGTCTGAAAGGAAAGAAAATCATGACGTGCATGTGTGATACAAAGAAGTGAAACCTTGAATGTATTTTTCTTTTCCTGAACCTGGAAACCGGGAAATAAACAATAATATGCAACATCCTGACAAACAGGTTAATATCATTAAAAAAAAAATCTGGAAAAATAAAATCCAAATGCTGAGAAAGACGTTTCAGATACATCACATTGTCCAAACCACATATAGAGGCAGATTGAATCAGTGGACACAGGTCTGAGGAGAGCTACCATAAAATATCAAGAGGATGAAAAGGGATAAGAAGGATTTAAGAAGTCAGCTCATATCTAGCTGCTTTTAAGGGAGCATCAACATGTATCAGGTGTGTTTCCTTAATACCTGTCAGTTGTGTGCATTGCCATGCTTTGAAGGTCTTTTTCTTCACAGACCTTTGTCTGCAGACACTTTAACTCCTCTGTGAGTTTTCTCACAGCCTGTTCAGCTTTCCAGCGCCTCTCCCTTTCTTGGTCACGCTCCTCAACAATAGCCTGAATTTAACAAAAGCAAAGATACAGATTTTTTTTAATTATTATAACCTGTGATGAAACTGTGATCATTAGATGACAATGCATTAGAATAAAAAATAAATACAAACATACTTTGAGAACACACACATTATGTCACAGCATTTAAATCTAATCTCTAATTTTCTACAATTATTTATGATAACGTTCAAGCAATGACTATATTTTACCCTGTAGGTTTCCGCCTCTTCCGCAGACTTCTTTCCCACATTGTCTAAGATTTTAGTGGATATTAAAGGTTCACTCCTTGTTGTGCTGGTTCTGTCAGAACTACACACAACAATAAAGGTATAGTACTTTATTTTCTCTGACAGCACTTCAAGACCTTTTTAAATGAACATAAGGAAATGTTCAAAGATAAAAGACCGGGTTGTCCCATTAAGATTTACCTTAGTGGTTTGTTCCTGATCTCGTTGCGTGTTACCCTCGTTGTCACAGTGGTTCGACGTCTGGGAATCCTGCTGTTTTTGTTCTCCTTCCCACTCTCACACTCGCTCTCTGAGGTGCGCAGAGTGACTCTTTTGGCTTTTCGTGGCATCACTAAAGGTTTAGTAGAAGGAGTGGATTTGTCACTAGTGGGGACCTGACATCATTGGAAAGAAATATTGTAAGGTTTATCCATTTGATGAAACACAAAATATCATCAAAGTTCTGTGAAGCCATTAGTTTTTTAGTATCTGCAATGGGTAAAAAATGTTATTCAACATTTAAAATAATTATTCCTACAAAAATAACTTTATGTGATGTTTACATGACACAGTTTGATTCCTATCTTAATACTTGACTTTAATGTTTCCACAAGCGCACCTGCTTGATGAGCTGGGACACCTGGTCCTCTAGTTTCTTCAGCCGTAGTTCATTTTTGGGGTTTTCATTTGCTTTGTTAACATCCTGATGGGATATCTGAACAGGTGGATTTGTATCGTTGGAGATCCGCTGATGAAATTGATTTAGAACTCTGTCGATTTGAGGTGTGATAAGATGTCCTTCATGTCTTTGCTGCAATGGTAGAAATAAGTCAGTAAATGTTTGTTCAGTAAATCTACCAAGTAGTTAGAGATTAAATTATTATTTTTTGTTATCTGTTCAATCAGTCTGCAATCTCCATATAATTTACACAATTACAATTTCACCGTGGCTTGTATCTGAGGAAAAAAGGTCTCCATATTTGTCCAGACCAGGGATATCGCCGGGACTACTTAAACTATGATTGGTTAGACTTCTGGATCGATCAAGGCCGTCAAGGACAGATATTTGCCGTAAAGTCTGTAAGACAGCGTCTCTGTAACCTGGATCACAGAAAAATTTGAAAATGATGAAATTGATGAGATCTGCATTTCCTTTTCGTTTATCATTAGCAGACATCCATAAATGATTCTGAAGATCTATACAGATTTTATATGATGTACTGTATATGAGGATTGCAGCATTATTGTTGACAAAAACACAGGAAAAGTACATTACAAATGACATTGTTCTTCACGTATTAACAAAATTGATTTTCACTCTTTTCAAACGCAGTATTTTTTTATTTTCTCCTACCTTGTAATCTACACACAGGATTGTCACTGCCATCCTGGCTTAAAGTGACTTCTCTTAAGCTTTGCAATCCCAGCAGGCATTGCAGCATGTGATCAATGCAGTCCAGGTTGTTGCTATGGAGACTAAGGTGCTTCACTTTGTACTTTGTGTCATTAAGACACAAAAACCCTGAAGTTAAAAGCAGGAATGACAGGAATGACTAAATGGTGACTGACCTATTTTATGTGACAAAGAACTAAGCAAAATAGTAATGCCAGTTTGGAACTTACCAGTGAGGTTACTTATTTGATTGTAGGAGAGGTTTAAACTTGTGAGGTTCACAAGTCCATTTAGCCCTAATGTACAGACAACATTTAATTAGTATCTGAGCAATTATTCACTTCACTCAAGCAACATTTTTAACGATTTTCCCAATTAAAGATAATTTCATTGCAGGCCAGAAATAAAACTTACTGTAAAATTAACAGTAAACATGCTCTCCAGTATAAAGTGATAATATTAATTATCATTTTTTCACATGAAAACATTGGATCTGGAACAGTTAAAGCTTGATGTTATCAACATATGAGAATCTGCATTAGAAATAATTCACAGATCAGCGGTATTTGTTTGTTAATCTGTCTCTTTGTAGTCTTTCCAGATAGTTTTGAATGTAAATCTCTCTTTACAAAACAAAGTATATGTGCTATAACAAAATGCATGCATTATTAACATAACAATATTATATTCTGACAGTAAATTAAGTCTACAAACTGGTTGGCCAACTCTATAACACATTTGATTTTATCTTGCGGGCCAGAGTTTGACACATGTTACTAAAGACTCACCTTCAACCTTTGTGATCTGATTTGAGGATAAATTTAGGGTCCTGAGAGAGGTAAGTGAAACTAGACCTTCAATCTTAGAAATGCAATTGGAAGAAAGGTCCAGGTGCCGCAGCTGCCAAACTGAAGTTAATCCTTCAATTCTTGAGATTTGATTACTATGCAGATTAAGTGATGTCAAAGTAGCACTCAGGGGAACATCCAACAAACTATAGAAAATGAGAAATGCAAAGAAATTATGCAGTTTATCGTTTGATGAATTATATTTAAATGTTTTTACAATGTTTTAATTATTAAAGGTCTGCGTTAAAATTTTCCGTTACTATTGTTACTGAACGTGTTATCATCTACCTTTAATCAACGTCTTTTCTGCCCTCTAGCCCCGCCCTTACTATTACCAATAACAACAGTTAGCCAAACATGGAAATTCCGCCTTTAGAACTTAACTATAAAACAGGCTGTAAAAATAAAATATTTACCTTTTTATCTCCTTGTTAATCAGACTCAGCTCACCCATAACAACGACCGAAAGGTTTCTTAGTGGCGTCGGTCCTTAACAAACAATAATACCTGAGCTAACCGACGGTTAATCAAAAACTTCACTGAGGACATCGATTAAAGTGTCGATTCAGTCTTGTTTTCTGCCAAGTAACTGTCACAAAAGTACGGGAAACACCACACGAAGCTTCATTATATTTATTCAAATAACAAACAAAGAGGGTTTAATGCCTATTGCGACTTCACGATTTGGTCGCTGCTAAAACAAGCTCCTTGGTCCAGTTGAACTACGCGCTCCAATGGCTGCCGGTGGACTTCCTGTTTACGAGGAAGTAAACAGGAAAGGGTAACGGCTACATCCGGGACAGTACGACTCACCAGGAAGTAGCAGCATAAATTAGAAAAATAAGATACAAAATTAATGGATTAAACTTTTCTATCTTTTCTAATTGAAATTAAGCCACCACACATTTTGTTAGCAGCAATGGGTTTACTTAAAAAGTGTTTAAACAATATTTGGAAAAGATGCAGTTAGTACAAAGAACCCATATTTGCTACATTTCTTTTCATGCGTATCATAAAAATACGTACAATTGGCAGCGAACATAATTAAAAATAGCATTTTTTAGTGAGAAACAAAAATCTAAACAACAGTAAGAGACATTATGAATAAATTACTTTTACACAAAACAAAACAAAGAAAAAACGCAATTCACATAATTTACATACATTCATTTTACATATTCTGCCACTGTCAGGAGTTATCACAGTTTTTAATTCACAGAAACATAAATAAAAACACATCTGCAGAACAACAAAGGCGAGCATTTGTAATTTAACTGCCTGTTCAAATATTTAGATTTGGTACATAAAACGGACTAAAATGTTGTACACACAAATATACATAAAAGTCTGTAGTTTTGTAAATTTTAAGCAATCCAATGTCACTGTACAGCAAGTACAGGAACGTGTATTAGGAAAGTGATATTCCAACAAGAAAAATTTAACAAAAACAGTCCTTTCTTTTTACTCCTTTATTGTTGAAGAAGGTTCTTCTGGCATCCAAGATGATCATCTGCAAAGACCATTTCTTTATACCTACTCTTACAACAATAGTTACTCTTACTCATTTAAAACAGTGGTGTGTATTTAGTACACTGAGATACTGACCTGATTTAGTTGTCAACATCCGATATATGGTTCTCCATCTGCAACACAAGAGCCAGATGATGAGTTAGATAATGAGGTAGAGCCATAGGAATCAATCATATCTTCTAAATAAGTCATCAGTCAACAGTAGCTGTACAGTACGAGGTTACAGGAGGACACGGAGCTGCATCATCCACATTAGTAATACTGACTCCTACATTGACGGTGATAAAATGACTTGGCCTCCTTACCATGTCACTGTTGGCTACATCTTCATATTCATCACCACCACCATCCGTCATCTCCCCTGCCTCCACCTCTTCTGCACCCTCCTCCTCTCCATCACAGCGGTTGGCTGAATCACCATGGAGACGTTCACATATCTCGCTCTGTTTCCTCTGTACCTCTGGAAAAAAAGGAGCAAACTTAAAATTACTGACAAACATCACTGATTTGCTGAAAGAAGTATTCCTGCAGCCGAGGCGGTCTACGCTTTAAATACGTTTATCAGCCTCTCTTCAGTTTCTTTTGACTCAGTGACAGTGAACAGCATGAATAGCTCCTTTATGTTTGCATTGTCCTTCATCAAACAGTCCCTCTTGTCTCCTCTTACCAGTGTCAGTGTGATGTTGCCACTCAAACCTCTCCAGCCTTCCCAGCAGTGAATCTATCTTGGTCTTGATGTGTGATAGCTCCTTCTTGATTGCAACAAGCTGGTCTGTCCTCACTGTCAGCATACATTAATAAAAAGAGTTAAATAACATAGTAAATGTGATGCTTGGATCTGCCCAAGCACAATGTGTGGACAAGACAACATGTTCATTTCCACACATTGAGACAAAGACAGATGTTTTCAAGTCTAGAACACATATTTAGACTTATTTCCTTTAACATCAATCCACTGGAAACAATGTAAATAAACAGGTTATTGAGTGAACAGCATGGGCGGACATGCTGCGGCCTCACTTTTGAGGATGCACTTGCATTTTGTAATCCTGAAATTGACTAGTTATCAGGGTCTTAGTATAATTTAAAAAATTGTAAAGAAAGAAAACAAAGAAATGTGACCCAAATTAATGTAAACCCTTTCTTAAGATGTGGGCCTTTAATTGCACATAGACCAGTCTGCAGCACAGGCCATTCACATTACCAGGGTCGGATTAACTATCTGAGGCTAGGTTACTGGGGCTGATTACCGGAATGAGACCATAACGTCTAGGTGCCATGAGTTTTGAAGTATTTTCCTACCCATAATATTTTCCTACCCATACTGAAAATGTATAGCCACATGTAAAGTTTTTTCCTTTCCATAATATTTGTCTACCCTTGTCCTAAAGCATAGCATATTTTATATAGATATTAAACACCCATATTATCCTACACCTCTCAGTGAGAGTGGGTAGATATCATGGGAAACATCTGGCAGCAGTTGCATCGTGATTACCAGATGTTCAAGTGTAAATGGAGTGTAGATGATGACGGACACTCAAACTGATGCTTTCCCATCTGACGACTTCAGACAGGTGTGCAATTCATCTTGTGAATTATCTTTAAGTTTGGTGGTGGAATTAAAATAAAAAAAAAAAAAACCAATACAAACACAGACATTTTATTCTATTTCTGGCCGTACATTCATGTAAAGTAACTCCTGATGAGTTACCACCTCTTTGTTACCAGAATGAAGAAACTTACATTTTGGACCTTTGGTTGAAGAGCCAGTGTTGAAAGTTCGAGATGAGGATGAAGAAGAGGAAGATGAGGAAGAGCAGGCTCTTAATGAAAAGGAGGTTTTAGCTCTGCGTGTGGACGGCACAATTAGTCGAGAGCGTTTGATTGGGATCACCGTCCGGGCTGGTGGAACCACACGACCGTGGTACTCAAGAAGTCTGGAGACAGTGGGACAATAAAAGCTACATTTTCAAATCACTATAGAGCGTTAGCCACAGTTTTACAGGTGTTATGTACAGCTGCTAATGAAAAGAAAATATGGTATTAATGATTGAAGCTAAAGAAATAATAGCTTTGACAGTTAAATTTAAACACACCTGCTGTAGAAATCATCTCTGTAGTAGTCATAGTCAAACTCATAGCCACTGGGGAAATAAAAAAAACTTAGCTTAGTATAGAAAAAATGCCAGAAGAGTCATACAAAAATGAACATTTGCAAAATTAAAAATAAATATTTTTCTTCTTTCCCGGTCGTTATTTATACAACATTTATTTGAGCAAGAATTGATTAAATATCTGTTCCAACATGAACCTCATCCTCTTGAAATTACTTTTCTCATTATTATTCCCATACAACACCAATGAACACAACATATGATTAAAAACAGTAAAGCTCTTTTAATGAACGTCAACGCAAAGAATTGCAAACTTTACCAAAACCAACCTGTAAAGAGATGATACGGGCCTCTTGGAGCCAATCTTTGACCTGTACGGTTTTGGTTCTCCTGCCATGTTGACATCTGCAAAATAAAATGAAAATAAGATTATATATACATATACATACTGCATGTATAGTATATACTGTATATGTTGAGAAAAGGCGACAGACCAGACCCAGAAAAACAGAAGTAATGCAATCACTTCTTAATGAGAATCAGAGTATAGAAGATTTGCAGACAGTGATTTCAGGTTTCAGAATGCCCTTGAGAGAAAAAATAATCTCCTCCAAGGTATTAGCAGACTCGTGTGACTCATCTGTATCAGCACACACTCTTGTCTGATGGCTGTGTTACATCATTCCATATATTATGAGTGGATAACACATTGGAAGGATGCTTCCAAAATGGAAAAGCAAAAACTAAAATGCAGCTGTGATATTTTAAGGTAC
This sequence comes from Paraplagusia blochii, assembly GCA_016785265.1. NCBI lineage: Eukaryota > Metazoa > Chordata > Actinopteri > Pleuronectiformes > Cynoglossidae > Paraplagusia > Paraplagusia blochii. The sequence continues at coordinate 30,303 of JAFBJS010000115.1, forward strand.
AACCGTGTTGTTTGGTCACTGTTGTTGTGAGTGAGTCACAAAAAATACCCAATTATTTTGTTTTGGGGTTGATAATTGTCTGGATGTAGATTTTTGCATCTTGATTTATGCATCTCACGTTGCAAAACAAAAATAAAATCCTCTGAGTATACTGTTCATGTTCATGTGAATGTTATTTTCTGGTTAAATAAGCAGAAATGTTCCTTACAGTGTTGACAGTTGTCGACTCTCAGCTTGACTTTTGCCTGATAGAAATAGATGCCTAATCCTAATGCACACTTTCACTCAAACCTGCACAGTGCCCCAAAAAGCACGGAGAATGTATTATTCCCAAATATATATAACACCAGGAACACACACCTGCATCCATACACACACACACATACTCTGCATCTCCTGTCAAAACAAGTTCTGTAAATTAGGTATGGTGCTATATTTGCAGCACAGACTTATCATTTCTTTCTCTTTTTGTCTTTTTCCTCCTCATATTTCTCTCCTCACTCTCCCTAATGGACTAATGTATCACAGACGCCCAAAGGTACAAAAACACAGCTGCATCTTTATCAGGGAAGATGCAAGGAGTGTAAGAGACTAAAAGCCTGCTCCTCCTCTGGTCGTTTCTTTGGAGCAAAAACAAAAAGGACCAGCAAAGAAAAAAAAACCTTTGCAGCAAAGATTTCAGGAGGGGATCTGAACATCAGCCAGGCACTGGCAAAAATAATATAAGTTATTTTCCCCAGTATATATTCATTTTTGTACCTCCAGTGGGTTAAAACCTAAACCTGTATAGAAAATATTTCTGTAAAAAAATATTTTACGGAAAGGATTAGATAAGTTAAGTTTAATTAATTGCCACTGCAGATTTACATCTACCTATACCTCAAAGACACTGACTGGTTATGTTAATGAAGCTAATGAAGCTTGTCTGAAATGTTTGTTTCTATTGAAATTAAACTGGATTCTTTGAATTAACACAGACTCCATCTAATTTCTTTCAAAAAACGTTTGATAAAAAATAAGTGTATTGGTGTTTTATTCAACTGTTTGTTCCATTGTGACGGCTAAAAAAACTAAAGTCTTGATTTTTCCTGTAGTGAAAATAAAAGGCTGAGACATTTCCTCTCTGGAAATTTCCCAAATGAAGGTAAACCACCACCTCTGACACATAACAAACTCCAGTTCTACTGTTGCACAAACAGCAAGAAGAGGTGAAAGGTATTCAACAGATCACACAGGCTCTAGAAGACAGGCTGCATGACAGGAACAACTTGAATAATCAGAAGATCACAAGGGCAGAAGTTGCTTCCTGCCCCCGATTTATAACACTGAAAATGGCAGGTGACTGAGGGGAATGCACATTTTAGTCACTGTGTTATTAAAACACTGGTTTTAATGAAACCCTCCAAGAAATTCCACAAGAAAATTATTCTTCAGAGATCAGTAATGAGACAAATAGTTTCATACATATAATAACAATGAGTCCAAAAAAGGTTCAAACCATGCATTAAGGCTGATTCTTTAGCTCGACTAAAGATGCTTCAGTTTCTGTTCACAGGAAAAACCACCAAAAAGACCTGTGGCGGTCAAATACCAGCTGTGAGACATTGAAAATGGTTTAATGACTAGCGAAATAAGAAATGGCCCTGTCCTCATTTTTGGTTCATTTCGTTTCACTGGTCAGCAGGTGTCACCGATTGTTGCCATGGCAACGGAGGCCTCTATGCAGACTATTTTAAAGGTAGATTACTAAAATGGGTAGGCCAGAATTGACAGATATAAGTGATGAAATTACCTATAATCTAATAGTAGCCTGCAGGGCTGACCTCTGGCTGTTCTCCAATCAGAGCACAAAGACATAAAATGCCCTGCATTGTGTCCATTGTTGCATTAATTTCAGATAAATGACACATAGAATTGGATGAATTATGGAACAAGACCTTAGGTTGTAACAATACATCTAGTGCTTTGACAAAAGGTTGCTGTGAGAAGAAACACGACTTAAATGAGTGACAGTAGTTCCAGTCTTGTCTTTCTCCCCTTTTGCTCATTTTCTTCAATTAAATGTAATTTCTTTCGAGGCAGAAAGATCCATTTGCAATTTTCCTATTATTATCCAGGCGTACAACAAAAATATTTTCACTGGATAAGTGAGTTTTGGCTCATTAAATAAATATCAATAAATATCTCACTGGGAGACAATTAGTTCATTGAATGCCATTTTATTTCTATTGTAAAGACAGAACATGGCAGTGAGAGAGAATCCAAACATTGTGTTGCTTTGGTTCCCTTTTCACTTCCTAATGATTTTTTTCATCAAAATCATAATTATCATATTGCCATGGCCGCCGGCAGATAAATTAGGCTTTTATCTCTCTCCTGTGTTGTTATTGCACTCCTCCTCTTCTTCCTGTTTGGCATTTAGGGTTTTAATGATGCAAGTAACCAGGATTCACTGCAACCCACTGAAAACCTTTTAACCCAGTCCAGACCAGAGTCTCAGGTGAGGACATGAACTACTTTTATCTTTTTCTATGTGGACTTGAGACTTGAGTCCATGTACCGCACATCACAGTCATCCTGTATTTTTTCCTATTAATATTTTAAGCTGCTGGTTTTTAAGGTTTTAAATGAAATAGCTGGTCAGTAGAGGGCAGCAACACAACCCAAGGAAGAGGACTTTGTTTGCATATATATACATATACACTAGGGGTGTGACGAATCACTCACATAACGATCTGATTCATATCTCGATTCACAGGCTACGATCCGATTCAGGAATGATTCATAAAAAATATTAAAGATCGATCCAGTTCGATCCGATTCGGTTTAGTTCGATCCAAACCGATCCAAACCGAGTAATTTGCACACTCCCAATATACAGGATATTAAGGTATTAAATTAAAAAGTTAGCCAGTAGAAGGCAGTAACACGACCCAAGGAAGAGGATATACTGTATATATACATATACAGGATTATTGTATATGCAGTGAGTGCAGGACAGTAAAAAATACTGTAGCTGTTTCTATAAGACTGGTGACAGTCATGACAGTTCTGGTAGGGTTTCAGTTATACAGTGATTTTCATACTAAATATTCCATATTTTGGATTTATCTTGTACATCTGCCACTTGTCACTCAGGTCCAGTAATACACATAAAAAAGGGTTTTCGTCACACTTTGGAAAGCTGAATTATCTTTCATAAATATGATAAATCATGATCCATTATGAGTCTGATTAATGTTGATTAATCTACAGCCACCCTGTGATTAATCTGTTTTAACACTGAATTGACTAATTGCCTTTATATACAAATACAAACAAAATAAAGGACGGTCAAAATACAAACAACTGAACACTGTAATAGATATGGGAACTTTATCATCATTTAGTCATGATAAAATACATGCAGAAGAATAGAAAGGAAATATCACTTGGTTCTTTTGCTGCAAAGTACTGGAACTGCTGTCAATAAGTTCAGTAAAATCAGTTCTCCTCTGACTCAGGCCTCAAGTACTCACATCTGTGGTGGCGACGTCTGCCTTTAAACATGGTCATGACCAGCAGGAGGAACGACTGGAGAAGATTCAGTGTCTCTGAAGATATTGTCTCCTTTGCACCACCTCCCTGCTTCTCCCAGCTTTCCAAAAACAAGTCAGACTGAGTGTGCTCCTCATTCTCAGCAGCCTCAGAGCGTACCATTACTGCAGCTGTATCAGGGGGTATCAGGGCTGAACACTCTCTGAATTATCTTTCATAACCATGATAAATCATGATCCATTATGAGTCTGATTAATGTTGATTAATCTACAGCCACCCTGTGATTAATCTGTTTTAACACTGAATTGACTAATTGCCTTTATATACAAATACAAACAAAATAAAGGACGGTCAAAATACAAACAACTGAACACTGTAATAGATATGGGAACTTTATCATCATTTAGTCATGATAAAATACATGCAGAAGAATAGAAAGGAAATATCACTTGGTTCTTTTGCTGCAAAGTACTGGAACTGCTGTCAATAAGTTCAGTAAAATCAGTTCTCCTCTGACTCAGGCCTCAAGTACTCACATCTGTGGTGGCGACGTCTGCCTTTAAACATGGTCATGGCCAGCAGGAGGAACGACTGGAGAAGATTCAGTGTCTCTGAAGATATTGTCTCCTTTGCACCACCTCCCTGCTTCTCCCAGCTCTCCAAAAACAAGTCAGACTGAGTGTGCTCCTCATTCTCAGCAGCCTCAGAGCGTACCATTACTGCATTACTGGGGGTATCAGGGCTGAACACTCAAGTTGGAACCTCCCATGTTGCCAAACATGTACTGTATACATATACTATATATATATGTATATATATGTGTATATATATGTATATATATATACATATATACTGTATATACAGTATAACAGTATATATATCCGTCCATCCGTTTTAAACCACTTATCCATAACTGGTTCGTGGGAGCAGCAGTCGGGATTCCAACTTGCCCCAGCAGGAGAATCCTGGATGACCATTATATATATACGTATATATAAATATATATTCATTCATTCAAAGTAGAACAAGGGAGTCTCTTACAGTAAATGGAACTATGTAATTGGCTGAAAGACACTAAGTGTTTTATTTTCAGTTTGCTCCTTCCCCCATCCCTTGAACTTGGTTTATACATATATAGAGTTAATATATATTGCATATAAATGAACTCTATAAAAACTCTCTCTCTCTCTCCATATATATATATATATATATATAGATATATAATCAGATGAACTTACCTGTTCCTAACCCTAATGAAGCTCTTCACTGTCTCCTTCTGCCACTCTATTATAAAAGTTCACTTCAGTAGATAAAAGAGGAATATATATATATATATATATATATATATATAGATATATAATCAGATGAACTTACCTGTTCCTAACCCTAATGAAGCTCTTCACTGTCTCCTTCTGCCACTCCATTATAAAAGTTCACTTCAGTAGATACACATGTGCTGCTTCATCTCTCATTTACTATGGAGTGGATGGGGTAAAAGGACAAGTTGAACCTTATCAGAGAAACACAGCCTTTTAGCTATTGGAGAAACAAATTAGCTCTGTGCCACCGCCGACCTCTTTTCATCTCTGCTTTTATTAAATTTAAAGTGAAGTGAACAGGCCGCGCACTCGGGAGACTGATGGGAAAGCAGGAGGCCCGCAGGGCAGCAGCGTACCGGCTCCCCAGCTGTTGGAGCAATTGGGTCCTTTAAAAGATAAGGCCTTGTAATTGCTATATCTAATTACACTGACACAGGGGTTTACATCTTCTTCTTCTTCATTCCCTGTCAAACAAGCAGCACAATGTCCTTAATCTTCCCTGTGTTTCTTTGGTCTCTGGAAAGCCAGAGAACAGAGAAGACAGGGTGTGCATGTTAATGACCGACAGCCTCATAATTACTAACCACTGGAAATGAATGACTCTAAAAGTCTTGAAAATCGATTTTTGGTTGAAAACAACTGCAACAACTAATGAAATATTTTATTTATAATTATCACCTAATCAATGCTGCCTGTGACACTGTATACTGGGCTCCAGAATTCCTCATTGGTCATATAGCCTGGTCATATAGCACCCTCTAGTGGATCAGGATATACCTACCCCAATCACTTTTACTATACACTTTTAGGGAAAGGTTTTATAAAAATGTGATGCAATGGTTCCTAATCTGTAATTACTGCAATGTGACACAAATTTCCAATATTTGATTCTTTTTCTTCTTCTTCTCAATTTTACTTGTATACATGGATATAAACATAAAACATATTCTTTGTAATTTAATATATAGGAAGAAAAGTGAGTGTGTCATTGTGACACAATGAAATATGAACTCTAACCCATTGGACAGGCCTGGGAGCATTGCTTAGAGTCCCTCAGTGGCTGAGGGACTCGAACCTGAGGCCCTTCTGACCCAAGTCCACTTCCTTCATCACTAAGCCACCACTGCTTCCCATATAGTATAAATTGAGGGGTTCTTTGTATGGATGCTTTTGGATAAAAGGAGTCTGCATCAAATAATATATTGTTATTAATTGTAATTTAAATACAACATAAAGGTGTAATACTGCTAAAAATAATCCTTTGCAGTACCTCTTTCGACCACAGAGCGGTGGTGTCAGACAATATTAATTTCTATACTACTGCTCAACACTGGCCAATCTACACAGTATACACACACACACACACACACACATATATATAAATATATATATATATATATGTAATGTCAGTAGGTTAAACATCCACAGTCTCAGTGTTTCCCATTTATTACAGCTACTTCTGCAGCACGGGGCCTTAAAGGCATCAAGACTTTTCAGGTTCTAATCTGACGTGGTGACCCAGCTGTCACTTCCTTTTCTTTTCTCTTCACATTCCAATTTCATGTTTCCTTCCATTGTGTGTTATTTAATTTAAAAAAAGAGAAAAAGGCTCCAGAAAGTGTCAAGAATTCTCATCTCGTGCAGACCACTTGCACCTCTGGCAATATGGCTCTGGAGTTTAATCAAATACTGAGTTCATGTTTTAAAGATAAGACATCGTGGGTGAAAGTTCACAGTAGCAGCAGAATAAAAGTGGGACAATTACCTTAGAAGTAGCGGCAACAGCTTAATATCTGGGACACGTATTGTGCTTGTTAATATCTTAAATTATTTTGTGACCATCACAGCCAGTGTGTGCATGTGTTTAATGAAGTATGGAAACAGACTGCTCAGAAACGTAACACTATGAGAGCTCTACTCCACGTGCTCGTGCCTCCTAGGATCAGATCCTGCTGCATTCATTGATTTTTTTTTAATGTCACACAAATTCAGTATCTATTCCTTCTAACTCAGATGCACAGATACTGATACGCACATGCAGTGATGCAGTTAGTATACAGCACGTAGGGAGGCAGAGGGGAATTCTCAACTAAAATCAATGTTCTTCCTTTTTTCCTTACAATCTTTCAGCTCCTGCATCACTATGAGCTCATCCATGAATCTTCTACTCTATTTCTACTTTATTACAACTATCTCTCCCATTCACATGCTTGTCTTTTTCTTCTTCTCATTTTGGCTTGTCCCTTTTTCAGAGGTTGCCACAGCGAGATGACATTTTCCATTTCCCCCTTTTCTCTGTTTCTTCCACTCTGCAACTATGTCCTCCCTCACTGCATCCATCAATCTCCTCTTCGTCTCCTACCTGGTAGCTCCATCTCTAGGATCATTTTTCTACCAATGTATCCACTGTTCCTCCTCTGAACATGTCCAAACCATCTCAATCTGGCTTCTCTAGCTTTCTCTCCAAACCTCCACCTCTGCTCCTTGTAACCTCACCATCCCAGTGTTCTCCATTTCAATCACACACATGAACTCTGTCTTGCTATGACTGACCTTCATTCCTCTTCACTCCAGTGCAAACCTCAACCTTGCTAGGTTCTCTTCTAGCTGCTGTCTACTCTCACTGCCGATCACAATATCACACCATGGTCCGTTGAGACTCCTGCCTGACCTCATCTGTCAATCTGTCCATCACAAAAACAAACAGGAAGGGACTCAGGGTTGACCCTTGATGCAGTCGTACCTCCATGTGCTAACCATCTGAACTGAATCCTGCAGATTGTATCTGTTTGGTGATATAACAGTTACCCACTCTGACAGAGCGTCTCATTCCTCTCTTAACAGTTTTAGCTGGGACTCAAACTGTCCTCAAACTTTCACTGTCTGGCCCTGAAAACAGTACATGATCATTTTCTTCTTAAACATATTTTATTTAACAATCTATTTTCCCCCTGCTGGTATTTTCCAAGGGCAAAATATCCAGGGACCCCAACCATTCTAAGCTCTACTTAAATTTCTGTTGTCATTTCTGATTTAGGTTTTACCATCAAATGGTAAATTTAAAAAAGAGCCATAGAAGAAATGGCCAATGCAACCTGGAAATACTGACATCTGATTTATATTTAATGTGCAGCAAGACTCGAGGGGGGGCGGGTATTTTCCATAAGGTGGCTGTGACCTAATCAATAAGTAATATAAGGAGGATTTACAGGGATTCACTGAATTACGAGGACTGATGAGCTGTTTCACTGCACTCTCTGCCTGCTCGCCAGCAGGAGTTTCTTCTCCTCCTCTGTTCAGTCTTATCTTTACGCTCAGGCTCACTTTCTGTCATTGCAGCAGCCTCATTGTAATTGTTCCCCTTAACAAAATAAATCTGCAATCTCACCGTTTTTAAGTGGACTTCTCTACTACTGTATATTTTAAATTTATTTTAGTGTTTAACTGATTAAATGTAGAGGGGCCAAAAACAGAGTATTCAGCACAGTAACACTACTGGAGTTTTTAAATTAACATATATTGACTACAATAATATGGCTGCTGCTGCTGCTGACTTTACGCATTCAATGCCGCCAATCTTAAACATCATAAAAGTTGATTTTATCTGATTTATTTGTATTGTATGCGTGATTTCGTTTCGGTGAATACAGCAGTCATTTCTATAAGTTTTTCATACTCAAATTACACATTTAAATACTTGTTGTTTTCTGTCTACTATTACATTTCCAATGTAAAATACATCAACGTCCACAGGGGCGGAGCTTCAGTGTCCTGGCTGTGACCCAGTGTCATATGGGACAGACCCCAGCCTGACTGTCAATGACTCTCAAAGGGCATATTTCCCACATATTGATGGAGGAACTGGTGATAAGGCCACCAGTGATTTGATGCCATTTTGTGGTCATTAGATGAGACATCGACACATCAATAAATAAGTCATTGTACCAAGTGATCAAACATTATTATAAGCCCTAGTGGCCTAATGGATAAGGCACTGGCCTCCTAAGCCAGGGATTGTGGGTTCGAGTCCCATCTGGGGTGAGATTAACTTTGCACGGGAGCTGTGAAACAAATATGTCTGTAATTTCCTGAGGGATTATTCATGACATGATTTTGTTATTTAACAAAAGATAAAATATTTTGGTCGGGCAAAAACATTAAACATATTCTCGATTAAAATAAAAAATAAAAATTATGTCAGATTGTCCCAATCCGACAGTTAAGCTCATTTTATTAAAAAAAATTATAAGTAAAAATCCAGCTTCGAGGATCTTCAAGCTCTGGACTGACTTTAATTTGACTTTGATTTGTTTGTTAGAAGATGAATTAGAGTTGTTGACACTTGTTGTTCGAGTCAAGTAGGAAGTCTAACTTATTAAACACACACCCCGCCTCCCATATATTTTATGTTTATCACACTTAATATTAATTCATGCTTACACTAATGCTGCTTTAATAATGTCATCATCATAAAAACCTGTCATAAACACATCACCATTAAAAGTGAACTAATCAAATCAAATGGTGTGTATTGTTTGAATGTTACAGTTAATTTATGAGCTGGGATTAATTCATCTAAATGATGGCACACGGCCATTTGAAGAAGGTGGTTCTGTATTAATCTGACAAAATGTCACAGCCAGATGGCCGTGTGTAACCTCGCCTGGTTCTTATTGGACGATCCAACTGAAGTGAATAACACAGATTCAGATTCAGATCAAGATTCAGTGCCATTAACCTGAAAAGAAATAAAACTGCCACAAAAATACAATAAATAATGATAAAAAGCCATCAAAAATGTTGCATGTACTGCACATGGCCCTCAAACCACCTTCTGAACACTGATTTTTCCGGCAGAGATTTCCAATGGGTCAACATTTACCTAGCGACTGTCCAGCGATGACTCTGGCGTTCTCTCCGCCCACTGCCGCTCTGGCGTTCCTCTCACTGACGTACTGGACGAAGGCATAGCCTTTATGGACGGAGCAGCCCACTATCTTCCCGTACTTTCCAAAAATGACTTCAATGTTCGCCTTGGTCACTACGGCCGTGTTGAGGTTTCCGATGAAGACACGAGAGTTGAGGGAGCGAGGGTCATTCTTGTTTGTCACGTTGCTGGTCAGAGTCTTTCCTGTCATCCTAGTCCAGGTGCAGCACAGCCGTCTGGACACAGAGACAGGAAGACGGCGTTGATCACTGATACACATCTAAACACAACAGAGTATCTGTAGTGTTGTACTGCAATTGTCAAGTATTAAATACTACAGTCAGACATTTACAGAAAAGGAAGTGATTTCTAAAGCACTGCAGCATTTTTTTAGACTTTGGATCAATGAATAAAATATATAAAACATCACAAAAGTTGTAAAAAATGAATTGCACAGTGACAGAGCTTCAACTAATCTACAAGTAACCAATTTCACATTATATTAAAAATTGTTGATCGTATTAATAAAAAACACGGTTAAATGTTTTTACTGTTATTAATTTCCTCTATTTTTAGCATTTAGTTCTTTGTATCATCAAATACCAGACGCTGAGCAATGACTGAACCTTTGAAGCTGACATTTTGAGTCAATTCTGCATATATTCTTGCCATTTTTTTTCCTGTCAAAGAAACAATCAATTTGTATGAGACAAGTAGAAAAATCAAGTGCAAACGCAGACTTCTAAATGCTGTTATTTGACTCATCAACTAGGAATACAGAGAAAAATCATTTCACTCCCATCCAGGGATATTGATCTCGCTTGATATCGATCTTTGATGCAAATACAAAGCTAACAAAACATACACAAGAATAACATCAAATGTATTTGGTTGAAAGAATGGATGCTGTTCCCTACATTTATTTATTGTATCCATAATCAATTATACAGCGTGGCTGTAGACGGACTAAATATTTGTAGACTGTGACTTCAGAAGAATATTTTTATTCCACCAATAACTCTTTGTTGTCTTTATTTACCTTGTTTCACTGACCAAGCAATACCTTTCTATGTTGTTTATGTTAAAAGCAGTAAAAAACAATATCAACATGATTTCTGGGTCTTACGACTCAGTCCTGTCTGGTCTGTGAAAATGAAGACCAGAGAAAAAAGCTCACTTCAAAGTGAAATCAAACTGATCTCGGAGAAATTAAAAGAGAGTTCCTCTCATCCACTTCTGACACTTGAGAAACCGATGCCTAATACCATCTTCATGCACGGTGCGGCTGCGATTGCTTCACTGCATCGCATTTCCTCAGTGCTTAACTTTTTTTGTCGGATTCTTTTCATTTTACAAATGTTTGACAGCGTTTTGCCGTGGAGGCCCCACAGCATTCTTTGATGCTGCAGAGACTTTAACTGTTAGTACGCCTTCAGATCTTCTGTGGTCCTTTCACACAGACTGAGATGAGCTTTAGAGGCTGAAGCCCCGGCACATGAATAAGACAGAAAATGGTGAAAGTAATCATTTCAGCACTTTCTCTCTGCCTGATGTCTCCCCCGTGACCTGCGCTCCTTCAGGGGGAGAAGAGAAGAAAGCTCCTCATCTGACATGACGGAAGCATATACGATGTGAAAAGGTGCATTTTGGTCTGACTGGCTTAACTGTGGCAGCGCAGCATTTCATCTCTGGAAAGCTGACGTGTCAGACTCAGCCGTGGTTACAGACACAGGAAACTGACTTTTCTCCAAATAAGGTTCAATTGGAAAAAATACGTCTCAATAAGAAAACCAAATAATGATCCATTCATTTGAATGACAGCCGTATATGAATTGGGGTTGGAAATGTAATTTCATTTTTATATAGTCTAAAAATATAACTATCCCTAAGGTGCACTTGGAGGTTATTTTCTTCCTGCTGACGTATAGAAGAAGATGTTCGGTACAGAATGTGAGGGTTGAGGAGTGCAGCAGGTTTAGTTCAAGAAATCCACAGAACATCAAAGGACGCATCAAAAATACCATTGCAGCAAAGACTAAATAATATAGTAAACAATAACATATCCTTCCACCACCGTCGTGTGGACGGGGTGTCAATCACACTCAAGTACACAGCAGTTTTCACTGTCATATAGCAATCAAACTGTCATGTAGGTGGCAGCGGTGGCCTGGAGGTTAAAGAAGCAGACTTAGGTCCACAGGGTTGCAGGTCAGAATCCACCAGCTGTCAGGTTGCCACAAAGGTGCTCTGAGCATAGCATCTTCTTGACCCAGATCACATCCAGCCAGGGCCGGATTCACACTCTCTGAGGCCTGGGGCAAACTACCAGGATGAGGCCCTTTGTATTATGTCTCGTTCACGGAAGGTGAATTGACACAGACGTCCACAGAACCATCTTTGACACACCACTGTAGACCATCTTCCCTGTAAGCCCCAGTGGCCTAATGGATAAGGAACTGGCCTCCTAAGCCAGGGATTGTGGGTTCGAATCCCATCTGGGGTGAAATAACCTCCACAGATTAGCTATTTCCATAGAAGGTATTAATAAAGATCAATCTATCTATGCATGATCTTGTTGTTTAACAAAGGTCAAATTGCTTGTAATAGTGGTGGCCTAGTGGTTAAGGAGCAGGACTGGGCTCTGCAGGGTTCCATGTTCAAGTCCACCAACTGACAGGTTATCAATGAACATGGATGATGTGTTTTTTTTTCTGATTACAATCCACAAATCAACCCAAGTCAATGGCCAAGCCATAATTTTATAAAGGATAATACATTTTATCCATCTATCTGGATATTAAAAGTAAATCACAAAATAATGACCAGTAATTCTGTGGCTCTTTAGAGTTTTATGGCGTGTAATTCTTTTTTATCACAGCTCTAGTCTATCCTGCAATATGACATTTCTGCTTGTTTATACTATACTTAAAGTAAAATAAAATTAGTATAAGCAAACTCCCACTTATTTTAGTCACTTCATCAGCAACTTGAGGCCCCCCTGGTGGCCAAACCCGGGTCTGCAACCCCTTTAGCCCGTTGACCTTGCTTCCAGTGGGTTTACCACCACCAACAGGAAGGTTGAAGAACGCCGCAGTGTGATTTGGGTGGAAGTTATGGAGACTGCTGCCCGTGAGACCCGATAACGGATATGAGGATGAAAATGAATGAATTAATACATTCGATAACACGTAGTAGTAACTTGTAGTAACATTAGATGTAGGTGATAATACCAGTTACTGACAACACAAGACAAACACTTAGATGCTAGATTTTTTTCTTTTTTAGCATCAATGATAACAATAATGCAGCAGTATCGCCCCCTCGTGGTTTACTACTGGATTTGTTTTGTACCTGTACTGCACACCAACATGTTCTACCTACATTTCTAAAGGAATAAAAACAACATAGTTCTTCAGTTCTTCACAGTAACACACCTAAACAACAACATATTCAAATGTTAATGGTTTACTGCCTCAGTGGTCATCATTGTCCTCTTGATTTTTGCCTCTCCAACCTTCCCCCATCATTTTTCTCCAATTCCCTTGCAGCCATAAATTACTCAGCTAATGTCCCATCCACAGCAGCTCCTGCTGAATCATTAAAAGGCCTCAATTAACAATTAAAGTCTAAATGAATAGAGGTTCACACAGGGCCATTTAGCTGCTGGCCCAGAGGCGCGCAGGAGTCTAATCTCTCCTGCAGGACGTACAGTAAATACAAGCCAACAGTACAGGAAGGACGCAGCACGGTCGCTTGTAGCCCACATGTAATAAGCAGCTGAGTGCTTTTACTGTGCTCCTGGAAATGTAATGTATTTTTGCCACAGAACTTAACAAGGCAGTATGGCTGTCAGGCACCATTCCTATTTTACCTCTGCTCCAACACCCCATTACCTTCCAGATAACACCTGTCACCAGTTTGAATGGAAGAGGGAGAAGGAGGCTGGCAGCAACAAAAGGAGAACGACAGAGATATGGAGTATGGAGAAGGGAATAAAAGGAGGTGAGAAGAAAGAAAAGGATGTCGACAGAGACATTTTTACTGCCAATCACCTTTAAGAAGCGCAAACCTGACCTCAGACCAGATTAACGGAGACCACAGACATGCAGGATGAAGACTGATCATTAATGATAAGAAAGACACTCCTATATTTAATCAACCAACTTTTAAAACTCTGAAGATGTGTAAAGAAAATTTATTCTGGTTCATCTGAACTCCTCTTCCTCATCTAATGTACAAACCCCGTCCAAGGCATAAAGACAAAGTTATACCAGCATCTGATACCAGTGAACTACAGTCTGTCCCATCGATGACAGCAGTAAGATAAAGGCAGAGTGTGACCTGTTCTGTGAGCAGGAGAGAAAAACCTAACCACCAGAATAGATCTTATCATCTTCTTATATACTATATATATAATACCTACATATTAATAACAGAGATTATAATCTGTGGGATCAGGACAGACGTTCAGTCTTCACTTCTATCAGAGAGTGAGTCTGAAAGGCCAGTGGTGTAGAACAAATAAACTTTAACCTCAAAGTAATCGCCTCAATCTGATGTTGTTAATCAGACAAAGAACTTCAGTCATCCCTTTGTTTGTATATAAGATAAAGTGTATTTCATATTGACCTCTTCCTTAGCAACGTGTATACATATACATGCAGGCTACACTGTATACAATGATCTTTATCTTGACCATCACTATGAAGCCATTTGTTCTTGCAACTGCAGAAAAACTGTGCACATCCTGGAACAGGCACGAGCAAAATATGGCCCAGGACCAGGTTTCAGCATGTTTGTTTTTTCCAAACATGTAAAAATCAGTTATTAATTCATAATAGCATTCCACTTTATTTGGAAAGTTGAATTTTATTTCCTATTTTACTGACTTTTCCCAAATAGATGGCATAAAAACATGAATTTACATGCTGCTTTCTCCTGTAACAATTCCTTTGACCCTTCAGGGATAGGATTATCCTTTTCAGAATAAATAACATTTAAGATGCATTATATCTTTTGTAAAATTTCCACAAATTATTACTAAAAATCAGAGGTTGTTGTCATTTTTCTGTTCAAAGGTGATGTCAGGTGCTGGAGTAAAATGTTTGCAGCTGCTCTTACAGCTGGGGGAATTCTCAACCCTTCATGCAGCCTGTGAACATATGCTGCTCTCCACCATCTCTTTTGGCTGAACCTTTTTTCTCCATTTTCCTTAACTCTCCCCTAGTGAGTCTTGCAAACTGCTACGGTTCCACCAGGCTAGAGTATCCAGGTCACTAATGCTGTAGGTAATTAGCAGATAACGAAATATGTTTCTGTTTTGTGCAGCAGCACCAGCAGCAGCCAATAGACTCAGGTGACACACGGAGTTAATGTTTTGGGGCAGGATTTAATGGCGCGGGTCGAATAGGCAACAAATGTGTGGAGGAGCAATTATGCAACTTGCAGGTTTGATTCTCTGGAGTAAAAAAATTGTATGGAGCTGAGGTGAATTTGTTGGCAGGCAGTTTTTACAATGAATATTTTAAAATGTTTAATTTATTTCAGGGAAAAAATGCATTTCTATTGACTTTAGAAGCAAATGTATTAAAAAGGAGGAAACTATTTAGATTACGTAGCAATAAACCAGCCACAATCAAGAGAAAGGTACGCTTGCAGTATGAGTTATGATCCTGTAGACATATGGTGTTATATATGCCAATAATTTCAAAATAAAATCGTTTCAAAAAGGCCTTGAGACAGAAGAATATTAGTAAACTACATATCAATCAATAATTCAGGAGTTTATTGGGTTTATTGATTAACAGACCAATCATGGCAGCAACGGTTTTATATGTTGCTTTGCCGGACCCAAGAGATATCATATCAATGACAATATCAATAATAAAACAGGCATAATTTACAATATACAAGGCTGAATTGAATTAAATTGAGAAAAAGCAAAAGTGAAGTAGAAAATGATGCTGGTGTTGTTGCGATGTTTCGTCATTTTTATGCTCTAAGAAAAAAAGAAATCACATTGTCTACTTAACAGGCAGTTAAAGCTTCTTCTTCTTTGCAGGCTGCCGGGCCTCAAACAGCAAAGAATAAACGCTGTGTGCTGGAGAGGGCAGGGGTTAGTGAGGAGAGACACTCCAGACTTGCAAGCAGGAATGGTCCCGCTCCAGCTGCCAGAGTAATAAAGTGTTGGCAGATGGCCACGCTTCTGAAATCAACCACTATCTCCTCCAATAGCAAATAAAAGGAGCTGGCCATGGTGCTGAGAGACCGACGCTCCTGGGCAAATGGCACAAGTCAGCACAGCAGTGAGCATCAGGTGCATACATATACAGCTGTTCACCAAATCTGATGATGCCCCTTCACTGCAGAAGTATCACTGACATGTTTAAATATCACAGACTCAGGTATGCAGGTCTGAAGACTGGACAGAGAACAGGTGTAGACATTGGTGAAGGGACAAAAAGCTTGGAAAATGGACCAGTGGACACTCTACGGCCGGTTTAGAGTGTCCAATTGGACTATGGGAAACCCAAGATGGTGTCAGGTTAAAGAACATCTTGTGCTCTAACAAATATATTATTCTACAAATAATTGTTGCCAAGTATCTGTCTATGTTGTTATTTATAGATAAATAGAACCTTATACATCCCTAAGGAATATAATCAGGAAGTGATGGGGATATGGTGTGCAACTGTCATGGCCGGGAATCGAACCCAGGTGAACTAATAAAAAAGTGGCTGTTTTTACAGTAAAACTCTCAAAAAAAAACATAAAGTTGATTTTATTGATGGTTTGACTAAATGTTATGCCTTATTCCTCCAAATGAAGATTCTGGTTCTTGAAGGCAACACTCATGATACAACTACACTGGTCAGTTATCCTGAAGTCCAGGGCTGCAGGGCTCACTGAACACTGGGTCATAAAACTCTGGTCACACCTGACTTCTGGCTTCTCCTTTCCAGACTCTTAGTGATTCTGTGCATGCTCATATATATGGGCTGGTGATTTCAGTCATCCTCCCACCTCATCCCCAGAGAGAGATAAGCATTGTTTGAGTAAAGCAGCACATTTCATGCTTGGCTTCCCACACCTGTTCTCTGACCAGCAGAGTTTGGAGGGTGAAATAACTGTCAGACCATTTCACCTGTCTTCGAGGTGATGAAAAGAGGTTTTTTGTCTCATCAGAGTCGTTTTAATTCTCTCTATGAACACAGTTTCAGTTGAAACATTTGTACTACATGACCAAAATCCCTATTAAACTGGGAACATCACAATAAGCGTCACACGCCGTCGGGATTGTTGCGTGCAGCTGCGCCTGTGTACAAATAATGACTTGAATAAATTGAGCAAACAGCTAATCCAAACACAAATTAACTGGGACTGAGCTCTGAGATGAAGATTTCCTAAGACAACATGTCAACATGAAGCTGTAGGTTCGCACCAAGTCATTTCACCTATGAGACAAACCAGGATGCTCAAGCGGAGGGTTGCCTTCCATTTTTGGCCATTTTGTTTCTGCACAGGGTCCACAATACAAACATATATACTTTCTAATATGTCAACCAGTCGTCAATACCTGATTGATGCACAGTGTCTTGATGTAAAAGATCAGAGGAGGGACAGTGGTTAAATTGGTAGAAGAGAGATGGAGCTACCTAGAGATGGAGCTGCCAGGAAGGAGACAAAGAGGAGATGGTGCAGTGAAGGAGGACATGTAGGTAGTTTGAGCTAAAGCAGAAGATGGAGACAACAGGGGCAGATGGAAAATGTTGACTCGTTGAGGCAACCCCTGAAAAGGGACAAGCCGAAAGAAGAAGAAGAAGAAGAAGTCCTGTTGTTACAAATCTCTTTAGAACTTTACAAATCACAGTCCCAAACCTGAGTCAACTCCTGAGAAAAGCCTTCTCCTTGCACATCCCAATCACCCTCATGATAATATGTAATAATGCTCAACATATTTCAAGAAATATCCAACTTTAAACATTCTTAGAGAAGAGTTTATCTCCCTGAAGCGGAGAATGGAGAAAAGCTGAACCAAGAGAAATCTGATTTATCACACACAACCCCACCAAAGCAATTTCTCTCCACTGGGCAAAACGGTTATCTTCAGCACCACAGACATCAGAACTGAGCAATAACAAGACGGGCTGAGAGTAAGACAGAAAAAGAGAAACAGAATACAAAGAAAGAGGAAAATTAAGATCGTTCTCCAACACAGTTTCTCAAAGGATGCTGCGCGCATCCTCCCTCAACACGCGTGATTCAAAGCCACATTCAGAAATCAACCTTCCGGCGTCTGAGCACCAGGAAAAAGAAGAAAAGACAGGAAGAAAAATCATGGAAATCATATTTCTGAGTAAAGTATTGAGGACGTACTCACCCAGTGCCGGGAGTTGACGATGTAAAGTGTAGATAAGTGTGCGCAGAGCCACGGTGGCGTGGATCAGGTGTCGGACCGTTCTGTGGCTCCGCGGCGCTGCCTCCTCTCCGCGCACCGCTGTCAGGTCATGTGATCCAGACCAGAGCGGAGTTTCTCAGCCGGAGAGAAAGCGTCTCTGAAGCAGCTGCTCCTTCCTGTGGCAACGTCATCGGGTCTGTTTGCCCCACACTCTCCTCCAACCTTCATCCTCACTGGGTCAGAAATAGACATACAGACTGGAGTGGGTCGAGAAAGTTCTTGGTGCGTATTTTTTTTCCTGCGCTGTTTTGGTTATTTTAAGGTTACATTTGAGGGATATCGAGACCCGCTGCGAAGGCGTGACGTCACACCCAGCACGTTGTGTTTACGGAAGTGAAGGTGGAGGCCACACATGTCTGCGTCTGTTACAGTTAGCATGTTGTTTTCATCATTTTACATTTGTCCACAACATGTGAAACTAACTATATGCAAGACAAGTATTTGACTTAACTTCCTGTGGACTGGCGACTCACAGTAGGGTGCAGTGTGATTTGGGTGGCAGTAGTGGAGAACCTATAAAGGTAGGCATGGCCAAAGGGCCTCTGTGGCTGCAGGTTTTCATTCCAACCAAGCAGCAGCACACCGGGACTGATGGGTTTCTCAGTCACCTGACATCTGATTGGTGGAACTATGAGTTCTTGGTTAGTTGGAAACGAAAACCTGCAGCCACAGCCACTCTTTCTGGCACAGGTTGAATATGTGGCCTGTGATAAAGAATGAGTGAAGACGAGCAAAAGAATGAATACTGTAGAACTGCAGTATTCATCACTTTTATGGGCCACACAAGTTGAAATGGAATGGAATGGAAACACAGTCATTAAGATGTTTCAACAAATCAACAATAAAAGGAATGAAACTTGGATAAAAGAAATCAATAAATCATAGAAATCTAAGACAAATGTTCAAGAATTTAAAGAACTCTGATAAACCTGATTGGGAAAATATCAATCTCCACCTCCAAGATTCTGTGCATCCTGCAAAAATCTACAAAAAGTTGGATCTGATCTGACACTGTTTGCAAAACTCTTGAGACACATTCTCATGAAGGTATGGGAGAACTAGAAGTACTGCGTAGAACTCCACAGAAACACACTAGTCCAAGGAAAGGTCAGTAGACAGGCCAGGATCCAGACAGAAAGTTTTCCACTTTAGTAATAGAAACACTGAGGTGAGGGATAATAAAAGCCCACATTGTCACCTAATGGTTACATACATATCTGGTTAACTGGATCAAACTCTGCCTGCTCTCATTAAGACTTACCTAGAAATCAAATCAATTGCATTCTTATTGAACGAAGAGCAAATATTGATCACTGGCAAGGACAAGGTCGACTCCTTCTAACAAAGTTTAAAGCTCATTACGCCGTGAGATCACCTGAAACCGCATTCAGCCTGTTATCGTTCGTATTGACCTATGTAGTGAAAGGCAAACTGCAACTGATAAAATATTTACCAATAACATCACAGAGCAACAAAGCCCCGTGAAAGCACCGCCATGTATTATACCAGGACATGTGAAACAACACCGACAAAACATTTTCCAAAACACTGAGGTACCCTCAGGATATAAATAGAAACTTGGTATTTTTCTGTGGAAAAACTTTGGCTGCAGCCTGGTTTTTCATCATGTTTCAGTTGGTCCTGCAATGTGAGGTTGACAGCTCCAGGGTTCTAACATATTCTTGACAGAAACGTGAGTTGCCATGCTGTCAGGGAGAAACTGCCGGGGCTGCTGGGCAAATGAAAAAAAAAACTGGGTTTGTATGGATCAACGCCTTCTCAGGGCTGAGAGGCAGAAACACGGAGATGTAATAGGGAGCTGACTTCCTTCCTGGACCCTCGCATTTTCACCAGGGTCACTTTTATGATAGATTGTGGCAAACATCACAGAGGCGGCATTTATCAAACACGACTCCGGTGTCTTCTGAGTTTATTGGGTTTGGTTTAAGGGGGACACAGAAACACATAATGTGTTAAAAATGCTTTCTTTTTGCAATCATGCTGAAGCACAATGTAAGCAGCCACAGCAGCATCAGAGCAGAACCCCCCACTGCTGCACTGATTGGAGCTATTAGACACATCTTAGGAAATGTAAAATTAGATCTGAGAAGGAGTGGATAAGTGCTGTATAAACGAGTCTCTGCTAAAAGCCAATGCTTCCAGTATTATTCTGGGTAGAAAAAAGACAATTCTTAATGCATTCTAAATTACAGTGTTGAGGGAGGTGTGGCTGTCCGTCAGTGGAGGTGTGAAGATGGCTCCAGAAAGCAGCAGTGGATACAGTGATTGGCACCTGTAATGGTCTTTAGTTATCATTCTCCCTGACTTTGAAGTGCAGTAGCATGTGACATGACCTTTTACAATCAAGTACACAAGGGTCTACAAAGAAAATATATATATATATATATATATATATATACACACAAATATATGTATATGTATATATATAGAGAGAGAGATGCTGAGATTCTCTTTAGGACTTTTACCACTTGAAGTAAAGCAGGGATTATTTTGACGTTTCTACGATGTGTGAAGGGCTTAAACCCACAGATACATTTATTTCTCAAAAACCACTTGTGTGTTCTAAGTAGAACGATGAAGCAGACTGGTATAATCTGAGCTTTGTGGCTGATTTGTGGGCAGCATGAAAAATAATTCATTTTCACTGTGAGTAAATATTTTCTTTTCTTCAGTGGAGTGAACTCACTGTGGCAGTAAGGCTTGTTTTATTTGGCTTTAAGAAATTCTCGAGGACTCTTTTTTTTTTTTCCCCGTCATCTGCTGAAAGAGTTTAGTTTTATTTTGCACACACTGCCATTTTTTTCCCCAAATTATTATGCAAAAAAGCAGAGTGCCTGTCTAAGAGATGCATGATTGCACCAGCGGTGATGTTTACCCAAGAAAAATACATTTGGAAATTTTAGAAATCCACTCAAAATCCTCCAGTTTTTTAAGTCAAATCTACAAGAAAACAAATGGTTTTGTGTTTGTTGGTCTTCATACAAACACTCAGCGTGTGTGTAACATTGACATTTGTTGTTTACCCTGTACCAAACCCCAACCTCTGACTCTCTTTTGGCTCCAATTTCCCTGAGCTTTCAGTTCTGTCAACTCTCATACACTGCACAGCCAGCATCCACACAATAATTAGATCAGTCTCATCTGAAGAAGAAGAAAAGTCACTTTCGCCTTCATGGACGGTCACTACAGCCGCAGTCACTACTGTCCTCTGGCAAATGTACAACATCAAATCTCCCTCTTTATGAACTCATCTTCTAGGAACTTACAGTATTGAGCTGCAAAGGCAACAGACACATACCAGGCATAGGCAAACATTCTCACTCTTGGGACAATTTGGACCTGAAATTGGACACTGGGCCCGAGTAAATGTAAAATCCATGCATAAATGATATTTTTTCCATTCATGTCATCTATTGGCAAAATGTGGGTATTGCAGAAGAACAGAAATATATCACAATTATATCATCAAACCAGACTCCTTATGAATCAATTGTAAGGCAAATCACAAAATAAAAACAATTTTGGAAATTTCATAATATAATATACTGTAAAAGTTCACGATAAAGCAATAAATTAAAAATATAAAAAACTTGCGATGCCAAACTGTGGTATATTGATAGAAGACTCACATGTAGCCTAATGGTTTGGCTTTATTAATTCATTCATCTTCATCCCCTTATCCATTGCCTGGTTTTTGGGACAGTAGTCTCCACAAATCACACACAAATCACACTGCACCATGCTGTGAACCTTCTTGTGGGTGGTGGGCCCAATGTAAGTTATGTAAGGACAGTGCTATGCCCAGAGCACCTCAGTGGCAACCTTGCAAATTTCACATGAAGCCTTCTAGACCCAAGTCTGCTTCTTAAACCGCAAGGCCACCATTGCTGCCCTTCTTGGCTTCAATGTGCGCTAATTATCCAAATCAGGTGGTCACACAGAGAAAGGACTTTGATCACTATCCCCTGAAGACCGGGACAAAAGTAGCAGAGTCAGCATACCCTCCTTGGTATCCAATCCAAATGTCAGACTCTGGCTTTTCTGCTGTCTGTCCGCAGAGTGGACATGTCCCTGGAGTTTCTAATTTGGAAAACATGCTTAGTTTCATTTGAGCCCAAATGCTGTTGTCAATGTAAATCAGGTAGGACTCAGGGGCCAATCAATACAGACGTGAGAGCGGATTCACTTTGGACACCCCAGGGATTCATCAATGACAGGAGTCTATTACTCCACAGCCAGGAAGCAAGGGGGAGCTGCTATGAATTGCAAATGGGAGGCTGCTGACTCGCCTGCTGCGCAAACCCCATGATGTATTATTGCACACTGGGGAACACGTACCTATTACACAGAGCAGGGTCCTGCTGCAAGATGAGTGCTTGTTCTTTGAAAAGTGTCCACTCCATGAGAATAGTCTCAGAATGTTAACTCTGTCCTGAACAACTATTTATTTTCTCCCCATTCTGTAACAAATAAATGCTTCTGGATGTAATTCCTTGGGCTGGTTGTACAAGTCTCTATCCTATGTAATACATAAAAAGTAATGAACACCTTGTGTTATTGTTGCACTCAGCCTTCTGCAGGAAGCGTATTTTACCGGTGCTTAAATTTCGATTAGGCACAAAGTGTGCACTGTACTCTGAGTCATTAGACCTGATTGTTCCCTGTTCTCTGAAGAATACACACCGGCTCCTGATTAATGTGACTGATGAGAAGACTGATGTGGCTGAACCCACTTCTCCTGGCTGAGACTGGGGTTGGAAAATAAGCTCCTGCAGGTGAGGATTTGAAAATGTCTTGAAACTACCTCGTTTGGTCGACTTTATGTTTGAGCAGCAGAAGAAAGGGCAGATCATCACGTCTGACCTCGGCTCTGGTGATTAATCCCAGCACTGCTTGATGTCTCATAGATGGGGTTATGTAACTAGTTGTTACAGCAGTGGGATGTCACATAAAACACTGCTGCAAAATGATCATTAGCAGGAAATCACAGGGTTACGAAAGGAAAAATACACATGAGTACATATACAACCATAAAATCATTTGAAGTACTTTACAATCTACAATCTTTTTTCTCTGGCTGAGAGCTACTTATCCTATAAAACATTGATTTTAATAGCTCAATTTGAAGGAAAAACTCAACAGGCTTTCCTTGCCTGAACGTTTACAATGATACAATGTTAAAAAACAGTCCACATCACATTTTTATAACAACATCACCAATTGTTATTATTATTATTATTATTTAGTTGTATTTTAGTAGCCTGGCTCTCCAAAGAATATCCAAAATGTTCCACTAACTAAACTGTTTTTATTTCTTTCTTGCAGACTGTCGCCGTCTACTGGTCATAGGTTGCAAAACCGACTGCACCTTACAAGTGTTTAGTTACAAACGCGTACACGCTGTGTGGTAGCAAACTTAGTTTCCGTTACGTGGATGTTATATGTTGTTGAGATGGAAACGTTTTTGAAGCGGTATTGTTATTATTCTGTGTTATTTTTATTTAGTAATTATTTATTATTATTTTGTATCGTCGAACGTTGTCTATTTGTTCTTGTTCAACAATGGTAGGTTAGCGGAGTGCACGACAGGCCCTCTGTTGACGTAAGGGAGCAATTGCAATTGCTACCGCATAGCGCGTATCCTGCGTTTATATCTATAGTAGCGATTGCCGAACAGTTCAGTCTGTTGGCCAGCAGACGGCGATATTATGCGGAAACAAAATAAAAAAAGAAAACAACTCATTTCTTCAGTGGGAGAATACGAACTAAAGACATGATTTGAACCAGTGATTCTTTCCCTAGAATACTTGCTATAATACAACTAGATCGGGGATTAATTATTAAAATTATACAATTAACTAAAATGTTACACTATCGATTATTTTTTCATTTAACAAATATGTCTCCGTGTGTTTAATATCTACCAAGAATTTTAGATCTAAAAGGATGAATACCAACAAAAACAAATTAGTAGCTCACAAGCCAAGACACCTCAGTTTCACAGTATGCTCAAATCACAGTGAAAACATAATTTACCAAGACAACCATTGAAAATATATTTGAAATGATTTATGAATTTTTATGAAAATTGTATTATTTCCTGTTGACTGTTTATTCTGAAAAACTGAACCCAACAACTTGACCTTATGCTCTGTCACTTCCTGCACACGTTGCAGCTTCACCCTCATCTCCTCTGGTACATGTATCCTGTCATGTTTCCACTGATATTTTCACAAGCCTCAACCCTCACCTCTCTGGCTTTCCTCCATCTGTCACTGCAGTTTACTACCTGTGAACATCGTGGTCCACAGAGACACCTGCCTGATTAAATCTGTCGTTCCCTCCATCACCACTGTAAAGTAGGAGCCGCTCACTGTTGCCTGCTGAAGTAATTCAGAGCTCATTGCTACTGAGTGCAGCTCTCAGCTTTGTCTGATGGTGTTGATGAAGAGCATATGTGTCCAACTGGATCTACAAAGGGCTGCTTTGGCTGCAAGTTCGTGTTCCACCTGACCTGACTTGGCTTTTTCGATCAACTGATCTCAGTCTCCATACAGCTGATAGGTCAACCAGTGTGCTCTGGACAGTTGGAAACAAAAACCTGCAGCCACAGCAGCCCTTTGTGGACCCAATTTGACACCCATGATGTAGAGTATGACCCACACCACCCTCAAGTACCTCCCTGCCACTTCTAACCTCTTATAATATCAGTCCTTGTACCTTAAGGTATTTCTACAATGACACAATTCTGACCAGTTACTTTTTCTTTCCTATTAATTGACTTTGTAGTTAGTGACCCTGTGCACTTCCCTGTCAATAATCCACCTAAGACATTCTCTCCTCATTGATCAGGAATAATAATAATACAGCAAAAGACAGGGGCCAAGTGAATAAATAAATTATTAGGTTAATAATATATACACATCATTAATAAACAGATGTTCCTGCTCTTAAGTCTAGAAATCTGTGACTTGACTTCAACAGTGGTAAATATTGCTCCTATCTGCTCAGATTCTGGATTTATTTCCAGAATAAAACAGAAACAAACTAAATTATAGGTCCACTGCCCCTTCCATGGCTTTTGGTGCCACTGAAAAACTACATATGTGCAATAATTGGCTTAAATTATGCATGATTACAAAGAACATGTTCAACTAAACAGGATTAAAACTGTCCCTCTAAACTAGCGCTGCAATAACAGTGCACTTGTTCTGTCTTTTTTTGCTCATTTGAGGTCATATTAGTCCATTCCCTGTCAGGAGATGATGCAGAGTGAAGGCCTGGTTGGACTTCAGTGTTGTGCACTCTCTCACTGCCTGGGACTCGCAGGTCCCAGCCCTACAGCTGGAGGTTTGAATTATTGATCAGATCGTGTTAGCTTGCCCTGGTGGTGACACCGGGTAGTGGCCAATGAGAGGTGAACTGGGTGCGAATACATTTGTTTCCCTCTGGGCCAGATGACAGAGTATGATTGTGAGTATTTGTAAGTTGCATAAATAAATCAACAGTAACAACAAGGAGCAGTGCGGGGTTGGCTGAGGATAAGGATACAGACTGCTTTACATGCTTATTTACTGCCTGCACCAAGGACTCATGGGAGCCACATTCCTATAGCTGCTCATTCTCCAGTCTGCTGCCACGGCTGATTATCAAACACAAGGACAGGGCAGAGCCGTTCTTTACATCCACGGTGTGTTTGTCGGTGTGGCTACAGGTGGGTAATTTTGTTCCATCAAATCCACCCGGAGCTCTTGTTATTTTTTTATTATCTGTATGTTTATTCAAGTGACAGGAGCCACGTCAACACATGATTAACAAGGGAAGCTGACAGTTCAGACAGACAGACTTCATTACACACCATAACTCAGAACTACCCTCAGGACTACTTCACAAAAGTCAGGCTGAACGTTGAAGGCCACTTGATGGAGACGGAGCAAAGACAACGGATGCAAATACAGTAAGAAACAAACAGTGCAATTCGTTTACATATTAGTAGTGTGTGTGGCCCTGTGGCGCAATGGATAGCGCATTGCACTTCAAAGACAGTCATTCAAAGGTTGTGGGTTTGAGTCCCACTCTGCTGGGACTCGAACTGTGGGCAGTTGGTGGCCTAGTGGTTTTCATTCTTTTTTTTTTTTTATTTTTTTTTTTTTTTTATCAAGCCATTTCATTCAGGCCAACTTTTTTAGTTTTATTATTACTAAATCCCTGAATCTATCTAATCTGATCTAATCTAAACAATTTCTAACTATTACTAAATGTCCAAAGGTTTTTGTATGCATGACAATTTCACCACCATGATTCAATCACACTTCATGAATTCTATTAACGTCTCTGTCAATCTATATGGTTCAGAAATCATCCTCTACCGTTAATTCCTCCTCCCTCAAAAATCGACAACACCTCACAGCCGAGATAATCAGCCTGTCACCTCCACATTCCATTTCAACAGAAAATTCATTCTGGACTAGATTTATTATTCACACGGTTGAAAAAAAAACACCCCACATACCATCCATTTAGACGCCAACGGATAGACAGACAATATTTGTTTATCCCACAGGCAGTGAATAAGTCATGGTGCTGTTTATGAAGGGCCAAGGTTAGAGTCGCAGAAATGCAGCGGGAACAACATGATGGTTTTTTCCTGTTATCGTTCCTGCAGAAAGATTAGGGCGTTTTAGTGGCACAGAGAACATGTCATCTCAGCTCAGTCCATTTTTCTTTTCAATGTTGCTGCAGCAAATTGCTGACCTTGAGTAACTGTGTTGTGGACTTTAAAAGGCAGCAGCCAGTGTTGGGGCCAGGGCCGTATCAGCTCTGTTGAAACTTCTAATTAGGTTTTCTGTATACCTTTATTTCATTCTCCCAGTCTAACCCTGATGATGTTAAAGTTTTGAAAGCTCCAGATGTGACGTCACAACCAAGAACTGGCAACTGGAGTCGGCCAAATTTACAGTAATAGATGGGCGCCTAGGTCGCCCTCTGCTGGATAGGATTATAATATAACTCCACAGAAGTAGTGATATAATATGAGCGCTAGGGGGCATTAAAACACACTTACGTAAGGTTCTAAAGTAGCCAACAGTTATTTGTACAACATAGTACATTGCAAAAAGAAAAATTCAACTAATTAGCTAGAATAGATTAGATTTTATCTATTCAACCTGTTCAAAATAGTCGAATCCATGTAAAAGTTATTTTTAAGGCATAAGAGATGTTAGACATCAGATACCAAATCCAGGAAAGTATGTGTGCCCTCTTGTGATCCTTAATTCCTTAAATGCAGAATAAAAAAGTGCAAAAATATCATATGCCAAAAATGCAGAAAATTATTTCGCTCTACAAAAAAAGAATAAAAAATGTAGAAACTTAAAAAAAAGATAAAATCTAAGCTGTAGCCATTTTAGCCATTACAACACAGTGTGTAAAAATAAGGCCTGAACAACAACGTTTTTTAATTAGAAAACGACCAGCAAACTATCGTCACGCTGCTGAATCTTTCTGATAAAAGAAAAAAAATCACAAGAAAAAGTGTTTGCTGTTCTCCAGTCTGCAGACAGAATGATTATTGTTTAAAATGTAACTTCAAAACATGAGTTATTGAACAAAGCTTCTCATTTTTAAGTTTTGATGAAACAGACTGCAGCCATATCCGTGTGCTGAATCCAAAGCATGCTGTGCAGACTACAGTGGGGACCAGCTGAGTCAAGGCTCAAAGAATGTACATCACAGGGTATTTGAGTTTGATTGACTTAAATTATATTCCCTCTCTTCCCAGTCTTACAGGGTGAAGGTTTTTGCCGAGCCTCAGTCACCACAAACCTTCTCCCAAACAGAATTCAAGGCCGTAACTAAGGGCAAAACTGTTGTCTCTACCTCCCAGACAAATCTCAGCTGAATAACAATTAAAGGACTTTTGTGTGTGTTTTTTTTTAAACGTTATTATCCACCAACACCTCCACGATGCATCTGACATCTTCACCCTCAACTTCCACAGTTTGTTTTCCTACACATCTTTCGATTTCCTTTTTTCCCCCATTTCCTCCCTCCGCCTCCTGTCTACTTCTAAGTCTCCATCTGTCCTTGTGTATTTGTCTGTGACTCTGCCGCTCTGCTCCCTCTGCCCACTGTATCTCTATGCAAATATCAACATAAACCCACAGCTTTGCATTGTTCCAACTCTCGGTCTCCGTCTGCGTCCTTGTTTGGCTCAGTGTAAGTCTGCACTGATGAAACGCAGGTGCTTTCAGATTTAATTCGGGTTTACCCCCCAGTCTCATCTGTGCTGGTCACCTTACAGGGGCAGATTGATGAGGTCAGAGGCATCGGAGAGAGTAGATGCTACAAGGATAATGATTTAAAGAGAAGGCCAGCCATCATTGATTAGATTAGAAAGCAAGCATCACTAACCTCTTTGTTACGGGAGTTTATGTTATAAGGTGAAGTAATGAGATGGAACCTCCCGCCCTGTCAAATATACAGTATTATGCTAGTAAGTCGCACAGTAACATTAAAAAGACAGAAAAAAAACTTAATTAGATTAAAAAAAACAAAGGGAGGCATTCATCTTGATATTATTATATTTTAAAGTCAGGGTAAATCATCTGTTCTCAGCCATGAAATGATTTGCAAACATTCTTTCATACTATCTCTTCTGTTGTTCTCATCATATCTTAACTCTAACTTTTTGATTTCTGCTCTTCTTCCGTCATCCTTCAAAGATCAAACAATACATTTCCTCCAGAATTATTTATGAGACAATCTAACGAGGATGTTTACGAGAATTCCCAGAGGAACTTCGTAAAAAAAAATCGACTGTTCAACGACGAAATAGCACCACCTGCTGGAGGCTATGTTGACCATAATTACATTTGACGTCTTTCTTATCTAATGTAAAAGTAAATTGTTTTCCAAATATATCAGATAGGAAACAAACACATATTTCTTAAAGAAAACTTAAGCCCCAAACAGCACAAAACATGGTTTATCACCTTTTAAACCAAACAATGACATATAAGCATTATTTTCCGATAAAAACTGGACTCGACTACAGCTCTCCGGTTCGAAAAACGTGCCAGACGGCATTTTACTAAATAAAAGGTTTAACAAAATGTATCTTAAGTCATAAAACAAATTTTATACAAGTTCTTCTGTAAAATTATCAATAATGTGTCTTTTGACGCTATTCAAAGTTAAGCTAAGGCTAGGTTAGCACACATACCTCTCTTCTTTCTCGTCAGGTTGATGGACTGTTTATCAAATCTCTACTGACATCTAGTGTTTCAATTGATAAGTGTCACAAATTATTTCTGAATGAGATGTTTGATTACAGGCAAGCCAGGAATGAAAGGGGAAAGTGTTTTACTATGTTGTGTTTAAACTGCTAAACCTATTTTAACCTTTATTCTCATTAGTTCAACGTATTCAACAAAAAAAACGTATTTTATTTTATGTTTATTCAGAACTTCATAAAAACTTATCAAGTGAGAGATTGTGATGTGAGTAGTAAAAGAGGGCTTTGAAAAATATCAACATTGCATACTCTAACGTTAACTCAGACAGAAAGAGAAAATGTACAAACAGAGAAGACAAATAATCCCACTACACCTTCTCGATCTCACATTTATACGTAGGATTATTTTCTACAGACCTTTATTTAATACATATTTCATTTTTGCTTGGCTGTCTTTTATCATCCCCTTACAAAAAGCACCTTCCGATTTAAAAGAAATGTGAATTGATTTTTAATAAACTCATGGTGATGATAAAGATTATTGTCCATAAAGTCCAGTCAATCTAGGCAGCAAGAGATTGCAGCCAAATCAGCTGAGGTTTCTAATTTCCTTGTCATGTCGCACCACTATCTACTTGGACTGATTCATGACACTCTTGAGAAAGTCTTCAAACCGTGGGACTGCAGACTCCGGAGCAGGTGAGTCCTTGGCAGACTCATCGGCGGCAGGCTCTTCAGCGGCAGGCTTCGACCGACGTAGACGGCAGTTGTAGTCAAACTCCGGGTCACAGTCAGGATCAGGCAGAATTATGCCATCCTCGCTGGGCTTTGAGGCCGCGATGGCTGAGGGTGAAGAGAATTTAAAGCAGTTGGGATCGTATGGATGGCAGGACGTCGCTGTCTGCCCCTTGATGTCAGCCTTAGCCTCTGGGCCTGATTTCACTGGAGTGCAGTCTTTGTCATAGTGTACATAGCAGTCATAGCCCTCCTTGGTCTTGCCTCGGATGCCGAGCTGGTAGCGGACCTGGTCGAGCAGTTGATTTGCGTTTTTGGATCGGAACAAATAAGAAGCAGATCAAAGATAACTAGTGAAAGCAATTTAAAACACCACATTATTTTTGTACAACATTTAATAAACCACATTAAAGAACGAGACAATTAACAAACCCACTTAGCAAGAAGGATAACATAAGCCTAGCCAAAGCATTCAACTAGTCTGTACTAAGAGCAGGACAACAAATTCAGACCTGGTGCTCGGGGATCTGTGGTGGAGGCTTGCGCAGGGCAGCGGCCACTGCCAGAATGCAGTATGGATCGCGAGGGTCGCAGACCATAGGAGCTGGAGGAGGTGCAGGTGCACTCTTGACGGGGTACTCCAGCACGGGTTTGGTCAGGCCGGACAGCCTGGTGGCACCCAGAGGGTTGCAGCCTGCATCAAACAGAGGGTTGCAGTGTTGCTCCTTGGCAGAATCTCCTTTAATGGGAGCAGGAGCTGCGACGGTGGACACGCACAGAGGGTCAACCTCGGGATCGCAGCTGGGGTACATCATGTGGTAGAAACCAGTGGCTGCCTTCTGGACCATGATTGGCAAGCAGTAGGGGTCTTTGGGATCGCACTTCAGGGCAGAGTAGGAGGGAGCGGGACCAGCAGCGGGACGATACCCGTAAGCTGCTCTCAGATGGTACTGCAGACACTCCACATCCTCTGCATTACAAATTCTCAACAGCTCTTCCTTCTGCTCGTGACTAAGGAAAGGCTCCAGTACAGGAGCGTAGTAGTAGAAGCCGGTGGAGCTCCTCATGGGCATGGGCAGCATGGGAGTGAGAATGGGAGCTGGGACCTTGGCTGCTCCCTTCTCAACCACTGGGGCTGGAGCTGCAGATTTGGGGGCAAGAGGGAAGAGGCAGTAGGGGTCGAGGTAGGGGTTGCACATTCTGACTGCAGCGGACTTGATGGCCGACGGCATCACAACGGCAGCCTTGGGCTTACTAGTGGACTCAGAGATGCATTCTGGGTCATCAGAATTGGCACAGGACTTGTAGATTTCACTGAGATGAGCGAGGTAGTGGTTGAAGGTGGGGCCCTCCTCTGATCTGTGTTTGTTCTGCAGGTAGGCCATGTACAAACGGTCCAGATCTTCAACCTGGAGAACCAAATTAACAAAAGATATAATTTGCACCCTTTTATCTCAGTGTGGAAATTATTTTCAAGCAACAGACTAGAACAAAACAGGAGAAAAGAAGATCAAAATCGATAAAATCCGAATGCACTCACTCCTTCCTGGTTGTTTGAATCAACGAAATACTTGTACCATCCCCAGAAATCAGGAAGGCGTTGGAACTGTGGCACAGCGATGACGGGAACATTTCTTCGGTTACGACCGAGTGATTTCACATCCTCAGATTCAGCCACTGGTGAAAGAAAGAGAGAGAAGTCAAGACAAACGTTTCAGACTAGAAAAATTAAATTATTAATTCTGATTGATGCTCACCTTCTACCTCCTTATGCTGCTCTACTGGCACCGCCCCCAGAAACTCTGTGAAAGACAGGGAGCAGAGCATGGACATGTGTTGACTAGAACCAGATGTTGAGCTTCCCTCAACATCAGGCAAAAAAATACTGAGCTGTTAAAAAGCCTTGAGGTGAAGCCCGGCAGGTGCTGGAACTGAGGCGCCCGGGGTTCAGCTTAACACCCCACCCCTGCAGGAACTACACTCCCCACCTGTGGAGTTTATGCAACCTGGAGGGGCCTCCTCAAAGTCAACCTGTAAAATTACAAAGAGTTGCCCCCCCCACACAACCTCATCTTAATGCACTATAAAACAGCAGTAAAGGTTGGAGGGGAGTGGCTACTTTTTTTTTAAGGAAGATTTTGTCCTACGAGTTTAAGGTAAACAGAAATACTCCACTTGAATACTCACCTCAATTGATTGGAATACTCAACCTCAATATTCAACCTCAATTACAAAGATAAATACAATGATTCCTTTCATGTTAGTATGTATTTATGTCTGCTCAGGCTCACCTGGTAGAAGGACCATGGCTAAGAGGAATCCTGTGCGGATCAGACTGAAGGAGGGTCGTGTCGTACGGGCCATGTTTGGGTGTCAATATTCTTCCTGCAATAATAAAAAACACACATGAACCCCTGTTGGAGAATCACAATTTAACAATTAAACAAAAATTGGTTAATGAATAAGTTAAGAAAAGGTTTTTTTTTTTTATTTAGAATTTTACCAACATGCCAAACCAAAATAACTTCATAAAATTTGTTCAAAACAACTACTGATACTATAGATCTGCATATTAGAATTAAAAATATACATTAGTGTGGTGTTAGCAATGACTCAAAGACAGTGTAACAATAAAAAGGATATAAAGTTGCTGACATTATTAAAATATTTATTTTATTAAAATAACTTTGAGAAAATGTATATTCTACATGAAAATCTCCATCCAAAAATCCCATTAAAGAAATTAGTAGAGAAACTCAACCATAAAGTATATTGAGTGCAAGATTTAGAAATCACAGGAGGGAAATTAACTTTGCAGAAATTGTCAGTGTGTGTGATTTTCGTGTTTACCTGCAGGGTGATGCCTCCTGAGATCACCTCTGGATCCAGCAGCTCTCTGGTCTAATCTTCTTAAGAGCGTGGGCCCTGGTTGGACTGCGCTCTACGCTGTGTGAACTGTGAACCTCTCTGCTCTCTGGTATTGGACGGACGAGCAGGGAAACATTTTTAAGGAGCCCCCCCAGATCATTAAAACACCAGGCATGTCATAGACCTATGGCGTGCTGTTAGATGCGCCGGGATTGGCTCCTGCGCTGCTATCCGTTCAACCAATAGGGGTCCTGTCATTAGGAGAGGTGAGCTGAAAGACTGCTGGCTGCAGAGGAACACTAACAGGGTGTCATTTAGCGCCAGGCTTTTTCCCTCACAGGTTTGGAATTTAGGTTCATCAGGCCAGGTGACAGTACGTCGCTGAAGTTAGACGACAGATAAAATAAAAAAAAGTTTAAGGTTAGTAACAGCGGGTTATTGGTTTCCTTGTTTTTTCCTGTTTCTAAATAAACTTTGACTTTGAAGAGTAGAAATCCTAGATTAAACGTCTCATAAAAAAAGAACATCACTTGAAGAACTTTTTGACCCCACCTTACATATCACAATCCCATTACCAGAAGAAGTTCAACTACATCAGAATGTAGTTGAACTTCACTCTATCCTTGTTTTACTGTTAGACTTGAACTCCTCTGACGACCACAGTACTGGTCCATCACGGCAACACTACTACTTGAATATGTACTTTTTTTTTGTTTCAATAGTCAAAGCTGAGTCATCACCAACTTTGAGTGGAGACGTGACACAAACTGTCTGAGTGTAGACAGCAGAGGGTTGGAGGAAATCAGGAACAGATGGTGTTTTAGACGAAGTTACTCCATCCAGTACAGTTTTAATACTGGTTTATAAAAATAATGTTGATAAAATAGTTATATTTCCATGCAGGTCAATAACATACAAGTGGAAACATATACTTTAAATCAAGTCTTTGACAGTAGTACTTTTAGTACTTGTAGTACAGTACTGTGCTCTCCACAGTACAGGCTCCACGTGGCAGAGTTCAGTTCTAACTGATCTGCTGACAGCAGTTTTTGCTTCATTAGTGTCGCTCTGTGTGTCCAGATTATAACAAAAACTGCTTCAACTTTCATGGTGTGCAGGAAAATAGAGGGTGATGAAACACTCTTTTAAACACAGAACCTTTGGTTGTAGATCTAGGATCTGTAGATCTGGTAGATCAGGCACAAAACATGTTTTGACAGAGTGCAACCTGGTGTCTTGACATCATACTTCTTTGGTTGTTTCTTGAAGCAATCAGCACAGCAGACCTTTATCTTCTGTCTCACTTCAACCCTGTCGCCTGAGACGGCTACACCAACCACCCCCTAAACACAGCTTTACCATCTCCATGAATCGTCTTAGGTTCTTCCTCTTTTCCATCTTCCTGACAGCTTCACATAAAACTCATGCCCTCCCCTTGTCTCTAGTACATGTCCAACAATGACATACTAGCCTCTCAGGTTCCTCTGATACAATCATGCCTGTACATTATATCAGAGGTCCCCAACCACTGGGCCGGGGACCGGTACTGGTCCGCGGGTGAATTGTTGTCGGGCCACAGAGAAATAATGTTTCCTTTTGTCCCCATCTGGCTATTACTTCCACTTGATCCATACCCATATCAACAAAAGAACTGACCAATAGAATGGCTAGGATTCCATCATCAATAATGCAACTATATTTGATTAGGAAATATTTTCTCAGTGAAGACAACAACAATAAACTCAAAATGAAGCAGAGACATTGATTGAATTCTAACTTTTCATACCAGTCTGGTAGGAGAAAGTTATCGTCTGTGTGCACTTGGGAAATCCTTGTTGTGTGCATGCACAGTTAATTCCGGTAGGAAGAATTTATAGGTAGGAAAATATATCAGAACACCGGAAATTTAATTTTATTAAGGGGTATTTATCTACATTACCACAGTTCTCACTGCTGTCCTTTAGACTTTCCTTCCTTCATGAAGTTCATCTGTTATAGATCATAATCTCTGACACTTGAAACTATATTCTTTGCTCCTTAACATTCACACCTGCGTCATCCTGACCTCACTCCCGACAGTATAAAACACAATCAGTTCATACTCTCGCTGCCATAACAAAAAACAATATATATTTGCAAGGATAGAATAAAATAATTGAGAAAAACTTTCTAGAGATCTACCACCAGCTGGACAGAAAGTGAGCAGAGCTTTTTTTCAGGTACATGAATGTATCATGGTTGGTAGATGCTCCTCTCATCATTCTGTTAGCGTAAATGTCCATTTTACCGAATGCCAACAAATTTACTTGCTTTAAAAATACAAGAGGCAACAGGAATCAATCTTACGCAACCCAGCAGATGGAGTGTATGGTGGGGTGCTATCACAGAGTGTCATCCAGATATTTATAAGAGTACTTCATCCAACCATCACTTCTCCTGTACCATCTGCAGCCCGTTAAAGGAAGACAGCACATGGGGCCACTGCCCATCATATGTGTAATTACACCTCCAACAGGTGTTCCCCGACACACTCAAACCTACAATCCCCTTCAGGAGCAGTCGAAGAAATGAGCGCAATACAAGCTGGTACTTTCAACACAGCACATATGAAGGAATCTTTGGGCTCTTAAGAATTCCACAACATCTGGAGCCATTGACGACTTTTTAGGATGTTATTTTTTAAAGCCAGAAAGTAGGACAACTATGAAAGGAAATTGTATGTTATTAGTCAGTAAATGATTGGTTTGCTTTCCACACAAAAATGTGGTATGAAACGCCATGAGTATCATCCATCACTCCTCTGGAGACACTCCATCATCCAGTAAACATTACTGTCATCAAAACGTTTGTTTCTCCAAACGCCCAGCATAAGGAAAATTAAACAGGAATTATTAGAGAGGAGACTAATTTCAGCAGGAGCCACGCATTTTTGGATTTCTGCAGAGACGGAATTTCTCATAAAGCAGTGTGTGGAAGCTGCACACGGTGGTAAAAAAAAGAAGGGATCCGGAAATGCACGGCAGAGCGGGCTTCATGACAGGCTGTGAGGTTAGAGTTCAGGAAGAGAAGTGTAGGAACATGCTTCAGAACACATCCTGCTACAACCTCCAACTGGTCTAAATACAGGCTGAAGGAAAATAGTAAAAGTGAGAAAAAAAAGGGTGTCAAATTAAGATTAATAAAAAAGTGGACATTATGTCTGATTCAACATTTCTAAAAAATAACGTTCTTCATCTGGTGTCCGTTGTCAGGTTGTAGGAGCAGCTTGCACCACCCAAATCACATTGCACCATTTTTGTGAGCCTTTCTGTGGGTGGTGAGCCCACTGGAAGTTATGTGGGTAGAGGATCAGGGGCAACCTGGCAGCTGGTGGTTTCAAACCTGAAACCTTAAAGATCCAAGTCCGCTCCCTTAACCACTAGGCCACCACTGCCACCCAAAATAATGTTCTTTTTTTTGGTTAAAATCACATAAAATCACAAAGTTGGGTGATTTTTGCCATTTAGTCCATTTATTCATTAAGTGTTTCATGTCTTACCATAAAACACACTCACTCTGTATCAAGTGATTTTGCAC
This sequence comes from Paraplagusia blochii, assembly GCA_016785265.1. Classification (NCBI taxonomy): domain Eukaryota; kingdom Metazoa; phylum Chordata; class Actinopteri; order Pleuronectiformes; family Cynoglossidae; genus Paraplagusia; species Paraplagusia blochii. Next base: position 66,980 of record JAFBJS010000115.1, read on the forward strand.
AGTCAAACTGGTCTGTTCAAGTTGTTCTCAGGTTCAACAACACACTAACTCACCTTCAACTTCTAGTCAAGAGTTTGTTCCAATCCCCAGATTGGTCTTGACTACAGGGCTACTTCTACTCCAGTCTCTGGAGTCCTACTGTACAGTAGCAGTATATAAACAGTGTTACACTGTAATAAATAAAGAGTGTTTTCTTGGCGATAAACAGCCTGCACTGTTCTACATTCCAGCGAAGAGGAATTTGCTCAGCCAATGCGTCTCCTCGTCTCCTCGTCCTTTTTTCTGCACAAAGTGCTGTTTTCAAACATGTCATCAAACGTGCAACACAAATGACGCAACCAGTGTGAGATGAAAAACAATATTTTGAAGTCAAATTATAGTCTGTTACGTCAGCTATTGTGCAGCGCCCCCTAATTTTGCTGACGGAGACCTTCATGCACTGCTGCTGCTTTAAATCACCGTCAAACTGTTTTAACTCCTGTAATTCCTGCAGAATTGCATTACTTTTTAAGAATTAAACTTATTACAAATAAGATGTTACCTTTCTCCACCGTTCCTCCCCATAACAAACGGCACATGTATGTCTGCACATGTACCCTAACACCCCTATAGAGCAGTGGTGGCCAAGTGGTTAAAGAAACTGCACTGGGGTGTGGAGAGTCCCAGGTTGGAATCCAACAGCGGCCAGGTCACCACTGAGGTCCACTTAGAGCAGCTCTGTCCGCACTCACTGCCCCCCGGGTGTCCACACACTGTCCACTGTTCACTCTGTTGATGAGTTAAATGCATATGTCAAATTTCTTTGTGTGCAGTGATGTGGATCACAATGTCACCATGACATGAGTTTGTTTTCCTTCCTTCTTAAAGCACAGAGTACAGACTGCCACCGTAAATGAGCACATCCACTGACGCCCTGCTGAGACGTCTGCATGGAATGTGTTGCACATGGACATTTGGGTCTTTTGATGTAGAAGTGCCGCAGGCCAGGGATCACACTACATTATAAACCACAGTTTGTAAATGGGGGGGCGCTACAATAAAGCTTTGGGACCAGTAAAGAGGTTTACTGCTGTAGAGGCAGCATAATAACCACACCCCGGGGTAAAGAACCTCATGTGCTCAAAGATCCAATCTGCCTCACTGACAATTTCCCATTTAGTGTTGACCAGCTGCTCACAAAACTGTTACAGCGGACTGTGAAAAACTTACTGTGACAGTTTGAATATCAACATATTTATTCTGGACCAGGGCTGTTTATCTCAGACTGCAGGGATGTTCTGTGTGACCTTCAATAAAATGTTTCAGTTAAAACAATACTTAAATCTGACATATGTGAGGAATGTTTGCAAACTTGTTAAAGTTCTGTGTTGTTTCCACAGCCCAGAAGCAAAAGCAGCTTTCAAACATTTAAATTAATTCTTCTTCTTCTTTTTACATTGATTCTACCTATCAGTGTCTATTTCATTTAAATCTAAATATATAAAATATAGATGTATGGGGTTTCGCCAGTTAAAATCAACATGAACTTGTAATACCGCCCATGACCACAGCACGGTGCTGTAGCATTATCAAATTTTGTCATTAAACTCACCTCGTCCAGGTACACGTATGTTCTAGAACTTTTACAAAACATCTCCTTCTCCTTCGCTGGATTCATGACGACAGTTCTGACACTTCTGTCCTTGAGTAACAAGGATAAAATAAAAAAACCCAACACAGCGTACTTTTCTGGGCTTAAACTTGAATCTTCGTCGAGTAGCTTTAAGATGTCTACAGATAAGGTTCATAAAGAAATAATTCCGACCGGAAATTGAAGAGAAAAACCTAAGGTTCCGCCTCTTCTTCCGGTGCGCAATAAACAGTGAAGTTTTAATGCAAAAATAAAGTTTGATAATAAGAACCAAGAGACTCGAAATACCTACGAATGGTTTGAAAAGAAAAGGTGGCATTAACAATTAAACCGGAAATGTGTTTTATTAATTAACTCATCAAAACTATTGTTCTTTTTTGATTAACTAAAGCAGCAATAACTAAAGAAAATCACTATATTTGTATATAGTGTTTGTACATTAGATTAAAAATAAAACTAACAACAGAAACTAGGAAACAGATGACGTGGTTGACGCCGCACTTCCAAAAGGAAGGATTCATCAAAAACGCAGCGTTCCTCTGCTGCCTGGTCAAGAAACAGCGCCATCTTGTGCTGCGTTTTCGATATTTCTCAGAAGGTTTTGTCACAGCCCTCTTGTTTACTGGGAATCATTCTAGTGACGTCGATGTTGTTGTCGGAGAAGGTATTCCTAGCTTTCTGCAGCGTGGCATCGGGGAGGGATCTTGTTCGACCCAGGATCCAGGCGAAGTCGACGTGGAAGAGTCTGAGGATGTCGGTGCAGGAGTAGACCAGGGCCACGTTCACGTAGTCGGTGGACAGGATCCAGTAGGGAGAGAAGGGCAGCACTGGGGTGGAGATGAGAGGAAGACAGAAATATATTTAACATGATGAGCAACTGGCCAAAATAAGAGCACGAGACCACGGGCAGGAAGTGAGGACAGTGTTATATTCAAATTATATAATAATAATTATATTATATTATTGTGGGTGAGCAGTGGAGACTGTGGAAGAGGAGAAGAATAGAGTGGAGTCAGGATGGAAAAACTGGAGAAAAGAGCCAGGAGTGAGCTGAGATAGAAGAGATTCAGCTAAGGTGAAGAGAAAAGTTTACAGGACAGTTGTGAGACCAGACATGATGGATGGACTAGAGACACTAGGAATAGGTAGAAGACAGGAGACAGAGCTGGAGGTGGAGGAGTTAAAGATGCTGAGA
>JAFBJS010000115.1:69840-99470 GCA_016785265.1 Paraplagusia blochii
AGGAATGAGGTGATTAGAGGGACAACACAGACAGGAAGGTTTGGAGAAAAAGATAGAGAAGACAGATTGAGATGGTTTGGACATGTTCAAAGGAGGGACAGTGGATACGTTAGTAGAAGAATGATCCTAGAGATGGAGCTACCAGGTAGGAGACAAAGAGGAGATTGATGGATGCAGTGAGAGAGGACATGGAGGTAGTTGGAGTCAGAGTAGAAGATACAGAGGACAGGGGGAGATGGAAAATATTCACTTGCTTTGGCAATTCCTGAAGAAGGAACAAGCCAGAAGGAGAAGAAAAATATATTACTGTTGAGCCCATGTGTATATGTATGTATATGTAAGTATATTTACAACCAATATACAATATGGACATGACATATATGCCGATATATATGTATGTGTATGTATATATGTCTATGAATCTATATGTGTCTATATACATACACCCCTTGTCTGAATCTTTTGCAAACAACAAACATACTCACCGTAGGAGTAGCTTATTCCCAGTTTGGCTGGATTCTTCATGTCTTCAATGACGCCAGTCCCTTCAATTTTCCTCAGCTCTCCTTTACTGATCATGACGTTGTATTCAATGTTATATTTTGTCCAAAAAAAACATGATGTCAACATGATATATATATTTGCATTAAGTAAAAACCAGAAGGATGTACCCACAGTATTTCAGAGCTGACCACACGTATGGAGTTGTCCGTCCTCATGGAGAAGTTGGTCTCTATGCAGCGTCCCTTCTCAAACTGAGCTGGGAGTTTTTCAATTTCAAACCATCTGCCCATGAACTGAGACAAAAAGACACAACAAACGTGGTTGGCAACACATTAAGTATTGATATAACAATAAACAACACCATTAATGACCAATCTATTATAATATCTAAAAGAATGAATGAATATTCTTCTTTTTTTTACCTGTCTGAGGTTGAAACCAGGTTGGACGACTGGTTCTGGACAAGGGCCCCAGTGAGGAACCTGGGCTGAGGCGAGTGCAAGAAAACAGGCTAAAGCCAGAGCAGCAGATGACTTCATGTTGGGTCAGATCTCCTTCGTCTGCAAAAGATTGAAAAGTGATTCAAGCAGGAGACAAACAGAAGGTCCGTGTAAAACCCTAATCTTTTATAGAATCTCCAAGCCGTGTGTTTTCACCTCCGTCAGTTGGTGATGTCTTCGCTCAGTGCTGATGTCTGAATTAGAGACATTCCCTTCCACGAGGTTTTACTTCAGTGTCACTCTGTGTCATCAATGGGCGTCTTTGTGTCTCCAGCCTTATTCTGGACATGAAGCAAACTATTAGCAAATTGGAATCACAGGAGAATTCCAGGCCAACTGTTGCAAAATAAAAAAAGACGTTCAAAACATATGGTTTTGGAGAAGATTCCACTAAATATAATAATATATTATTATTGCATGTGACTAGACCTTGATCTTAAATACCAGTTAAATGAGATGTGCTATCCCATTCTGGAATCTTTTCTGTAAAAATTCCTGATATTTCAGTCTTTCAGTGGTTTCCATTTGCAAAACTTTACGCATTAAGTTATCTGAGTTATCAACTTCTTAGAGTTGCTGAGTAACTTTCCCCAGAAATGATCAAAATGCAGAATAATATCTGAGAATCTCTGCCCATTTCACCACTAAACATGTGAAGAAACACAATTAGGTAGGTCCTGAAATTAACTCAGGGAATTAAAACTCTCAGGAAACATTAGATTGAGGAGGGAATAATCTATGGAATCTTGGGAAGTGCCTTGGAAAACAGGATTCAAGGTTGACTTTGCTGGCTGTTAATTAAAAACAATGAATGTGAATGTATATGAATATATTACTTCACAAATACCATTTTAAATAATAATTTTACAGTACACCATACTAACAAAAATGTATACAATACTAATAAACTAATAAAACTGGATTGAAGCAACCATTGACTAAATCATGCACAGGCAAACTAAGGCCCGGGGCCCAGATGCTGTCCATTCAACTTTGTAACCCGGCCCACGCAAAATTTCTGAATTATGTCTTTGTTTTGTGTTCTGATTAAACTTCTTCTGTACTTTTACTTTTCCCTTCCCTGCAGTACCCACAACATCACTATAGATGGTGCAGAGGAGGGTAAATGCATGTTAATATTTTAGTCTATGTATGACTAACATGTATCTTGGCCCCCTATTTTTTTTCTTTGAAGCTTTGGTACAACTTGAAGTAACAATTATATTTGGTTCTGGGTAAAAATTCTTGGTTAAATTTTACGGGTCTAGCGTTTGATTCCATGAACTACTAAAAATCAAGTGCACTGAAAGCAGGATTCTTGTTTTATTGGTTTTATTGCATAAAAACTGCGGTACCACAGTTCATAACCTCTTACTGCGTTTACCCCTGCATGGCGCTGCAGAGAGCAGCATCATGGTTGGTGGTGATCAGTTTGTCCAACTTGACACCATTGGAGGACAGAATGCTCCTCAGATCCTCCAGGGTCTCCTTGGGGAGGGAGGGCTCCCTGCTCAGGATCCAGGCGAAATGCACATGGAAAATGCCAACATCAGTGCAGCTGTACACCAGGGCGTGGTTGTCATAGTCGGTGGACAGAACCCAGTAAGGACCAGGACGAGAGTCTGGTGGTGGAAGCAAAAAAGTCAGGTTTACAAATGACACAGCGAACAACACCAAACAAAAACAATTGGATGTAGTTACTCTCAAAGAAGGAGACGAGCAGCTTGGCGGGCTCAGATGGGTCTGCAATCTTAGCGGTGCCAACGACGGAGCTGATGGAGCCATCAGAACTGAAGGAAACACAGGTGGAATTGTGTATTTATGTAGAACTTTACGGCACAATTGCCTCCAAAATAACATCTGATTTAAGGTAATCTTGGTTACAATTAAGGCTGCAGACAGACAGTTTCTGATTGAACATCATGACAAGTTATTGGTATCACCCACTTGAACATGGTACTTACAGCAGCTCACTGTTGAGGACACCCACCACTCCAGGGCTCTTCAGGCTGTAGTTGGCGGTGCCACATTCTCCAGTCTGGAAAAGGTTTGGAAGTTTCTGGATCTCGTACCATTTACCAAGATACTGAAAGTGCAGAAAAACAAATGGTTATTAAAAATTATTCCATTTCTGTTGGTTTTCATCTTCTGTAACTACTTCATAAATGAGATATTCACCCTGGTGACGTCAAAGTCTTCCTGAACAGCAGGCTTGGGGCATCTGCCAGGTGCGATGACCTGAGCATTAGCCGCCAGGACGGACAGCAGAGTGATGGAAATCACCTGGAGGGCATTCATCTTGACCTTACTACATTCACAACATAAGCAGAGTTCTTTGATTATAAAGTGACATACATGGAAAGCAGTATAGTTTCAGTGGAGAAGGAACAGCTTACTCACCTGAGTCACAGAGGTGCAGTGACAATTAATGTTTTGAAGAGGCTTTTATTGGTCAGAGAGCAGACTGAGGCTCCGCCTCCCTGTTTATGCAAGAAGATATTTTCAGAGAAACGTCCCGTGTGTGTGAGAATTGGCACCTGTTCAGGTTTTAATTGTTTAAAGAGGCCTCCTACAGTCGGACCAACGTGCTCTGAAGTCCAAGTGAGGTCAAATATTTTTTAACCTCCGACCTAAGGCCTAGTGGCCGCATACGTGGACAGCACTTTCTAGCGTTTGTGTCCACAAGAGTGTGCACTGTGGAATTGTTTGGTCCTAGAAGAGAACTTTTATTCCTATTTATTAATTTTACCGTGAAGGAAATCTTCGCAGTTTTCAATTTTTGAAAAGAAATTAAAAAATGTAAAAAAACAGCTTGGGCCTTAGGAGGATATACATCCAGGAGACTTGTCTGTTAATATCACAGATGCACTCAATAAAATGAAGTAGGAACATTAAGAATTTACTCACTTTTGTCAAAAGGATAAAAACATTACCCAGCATGATTAAAATACTGCATTAAATTAGACCTTTTTGGCATTTGTAACTCTAATAATCACCCAAAAGACAGCAAAGAACATCAGCTTGGTTGGAAACAAGTGTGAAAACACTGAGGGGGAAAGTGTAGGACAGAAAAAGGAAAGAGACACAGGTGGAACAAATTAAAAATCACACGGACAAATAGAAAACAAAGGAGAAGAGGTGAAGGCTGAGGCTGATTGGTTAAGAGAAGCAAGAAGGAGATAAACACAGGATGCAGGTGCAAACACAGAGACAGATTACAGGGGGGAGGCAGTGGTGTCCCACCACCTCTCATGTTCCATCGTTCCTTCTTTGAACTATGGTTTTACTCCACTGCCACCCCGTGTCGTCAATAGGCGTCTTTGTGTCTCCGCCTTATTCCGGACATGAAACAAACTATTAGCAAATTGGAATCACAGGAGAATCCCAGGACAACTTTTGCAAAACTAAAAAAAAAGGTCAAAACAGATTCTGGGAAGATTCCTCTACATGTAGATGTTTTATTATATATTTGACTAAACATTGATCTTCACGCTAGTCATATTAGAGGCTTATCTGTAAAAAAATGATAATTCAGCCTTGCAGTGGTGTCCATTTGCAGTTATTTACTTATTTAGAGATCGGATAACCAGCTACTTATAGTATAACTTCTATCTGGTACTGTCTAAGATGTTGAATAACTTTCAGTTTTGGAAATCTCTTCAATTTCACACTTAATTGTGTGAAGTAGGCCCTGAAATCTACTCAGGGAAATGAAACTCTCCAGAAACATTAAATTGTGGAGGGAATGACAAAATGTAAATTCTCAGGTGAAGAGTTTGATTTCCTGAAGTAATGAAGAGCAGGTGCAGACACTGAAGACTTTTGTTTTATTGATTTTATTGCATTATAACTGCAGTATCACTTCCATAACCTCACACCGCCTTTACTGCTGCATGACACTGCAGGTAGACGCATCCTGATTGGTGGTGATCAGCATGTCCAACTTGACACCAGTGGAGGACAGAATGCTCCTCAATTCCTCCAGGGTCTCCTCAGGGAGGGTGGGCTGCCTGCTCATGATCCAGGCGAAATGCACATGGGAATGGCCGCGGTCGGTGCAGCTGTACACCAGGGTGTAGTTTTCATAGTCGGTGGACAGAACCCAGTAAGGACCGGGACGAGAGCCTGGTGGTGGAAGCGAAAAGTCAAGTTAACAAATAAGAGTGAGAACCCTGATCGTTTGTGGTGTAAAATAAGGTGTAGTTACTCTCGGTGAAGGTGACGAGCAGCTTGGCAGGCTCAGATGGATCTGCAGTCACAGCTGTGCCAATGGCGGAGCCAATGGTGCCATCAGAACTGACGGAAACGCAGGGGAAGTTGTGTATTTATTGCCATATTATAGGTGATTGATATCACCCACTTCAATATGATACTTACTGCAGCTCTCTGTTGAGGACACCAACCACTCCAGGGCTCTTCAGGCTGTAGGTGGCGGTGGAACAATCTCCGTTTTGGAAATAGTTTGGAAGTCTCTGGATTCCATACCATCTACCAAGATACTGAAGGTGCAGAAAAAAACCACAAATGGCCATAAAACTCCCAGATATGATATGAGGTGAATCGGTTTCACACGTCAAAGAGGCGTTTCTCCCTACTGACAATCCGCTCGGACAAGGGTTGAAACATTTTCTCCAAAAACTTGATGCCCAGCTGCCTAACTAAACCTTTTAACCTTGATGTAAATTTTATTTTCTTGCTATCAAGATTCCATTTCTTTTTTTATTGTTGAAAAGCCAGACGCACAAGGTTGTTGCTTATGTAACTTCTTCATAAATGAGATATTCACCCTGGTGACGTCAAAGTCCTTCTGAACAGCAGGACTGGGGCATCTACCAGGAATGACGACCTGAGCATTAGCCGCCAGGACGGACAGCAGAGTGATGGAAAACACCTGGAATGCGTTCATCTCGACCTCACTACATTCACGACATAAGCAGAGTTCTATTGTTATAATGTGACATGCACTGAAAGCACCATAGTGTGAAGACAGAGAAAGAGGGCTGCTGTAGTAGCTCACTCACCTGAGTCACTGGTGCAGTGACAGCTTTGATGGAGCTTTTATTGGTCAGAGAGCAGGTAGGAGGAGCTGTAGTCTCCCACTCAGGAGGAGACCTTAGCTCCACCTCCCTGTTTATGCAAGAAGTTTTTTTTCATAGAAACGTGTGTGAGAATTGGCACCTGTTCAGGTTTTTATTGCTTACACAGACCTCAAAGTCATGTTATGAAGTGATTAAGGGGACAACACAGACAGAAAGGTTTGGAGAAAAAGCTAGAGAAGACAGACTGAGATGGTTTGGACATGTTCAGAGGAGGTACAGTAGATAGATTGGTAGAAGAATGATCTTAGAGATGGAGCTACCAGGTAGGAGACAAAGAGAAGATTAATGGATGCAGTGAGGGAGGACATGGAGGTAGTTGGACTTGAAGATACAGAGGACAGAGTGAGATGGAAAATGTTAACTCACTGTGACAAAAAAGGGACCAGCCCAAAGGAAAAGAAGAAGAACACAGGCCTCCCACTCATGTTGTGAAATGTCCTGAAGATCCCTGTGAAGTCCTGAGACACGCTCTCCAATGTGACAGATGCACTCAGTAAAAAAGTAGGAGTATTAAGAGTTGACATCCCATAAACTCACTTTTCACAAAAAAATAATAACATTACACGCAGAACTAGTTCAGTGAGAATAGAGGGTAGAACAGTTGTACAATTTTTATATTGATTGATGATATCGCACTGTTAATAATAATAATTATTATTTTTATTGCAATAACCAGCTTATCATCTACAGTTCAGAGCAGAGAGAATTTACTGATAAAGACCAGCAGCTCAGTCAAAGTCCCACTTCGACAGAGAAGAACCAGAGGTGATCTGAATGGCAGGTTGTTACTGTAATTAGAGATTGGAGGGTGACTACGTCTGCACTGACCCAGTGGACTTAGAGACAATCCTGTTTGCTGAGGTTTAGTCCTCTCTGATCCTTTTGCCTCACTGTGACTCTGTAATGCTCCATGTAAATCCTTCATAAAAAGCTTACACGCAGCAGATTCCTAAATTAGGGGTTTACCTTTTCCTAATGCTCTGATCTGTCCATTTCTAAGTCCAATATTAAGTTTCTGTCTTTCTGAATAAATAGATGTCACTGTGTTCTCCATGGAAGACCAGCTGCTCTGATGTGTCAACAACTACAGGATGGAGGTGACAAACTTAAAAATTAAGATTCAGAACAAATTCATCATTCTTTCACTAAGATTCTTGTATCAGCCTCTGCATCAATGTCATATACATTATTATAATATTATATTAATTGTTATATTATCAGACTTTGGAAGATTCCATTATGTTGCTTAACAAGGTAATTCTATTTTATTATTTGAGACTTATTTAACATCCTATAGTGTGTAGATTTAAACCATATTGATAGATAAATCAGAGACAACACTGTCAGACACATGAGTGAGTGAACAGGCTACAAAAAACTATGGTCAAATCAAACAATTGCAATAATGAAAGGAGGAAAAAAGAAAACACAGGTAGAGGGCAGAGCTGAGAGACTGGAGCACCACCGTCAGCCCGTCTCAAAACAAAAATGTTTGAAATCTTCTTCAAGCAGACTTGTTGAGTTTTGCATGTTGGTAAAGAAAAGACCAGCTATTTTGCTACCAGAAAAGGAAGCTGAGCATTTAGGTGTCTTAACTAAGGCCTAAAGTGCTAACAAGGGATTAGTGAGGTAAACGTTGAGAGCAGCTTAGCACTTAATGCTCAGGACCATTGCTGCTTCAGTAATTACAGTTGCAGTTTGTAGCAAGCAGTTGGATGGAGATCATTGTGATGTCAGGACCAGAGGAGTTAAGGCAGAAGATAAGGCAGGCTGACGGAGATGAAATGAATCTGTATTGAAAAAGGTGTCTTTTAGTGGAGACAGATATTTGCACTTCACTCACTCTGGGTGGAGGTTACCCAGGCTGTTGGATCGTCAGCGGTATCTGAAGGAGCAGCTCTTCAAAGATCTGTCAGATCACTTCACCTTCGCTTCTCCTTTTGACCTGAATTTGACAACAGGATTAATTTGCAGCAGGTAAGACGAAAAAAGCCTCCTGTCTTTCATGGACAGACGCATCTCACTCTTCCCACAGTCAGTTAATACAAGTAGAGTTTACTATTTTATAGCATCTTCTTCTTCTCTTTCCTTTTGGCTTGTCCCTTTTTTCAGGGGTTGCCACAGCAAGTCAACAATGTCCATCTCACCCTGTCCTCTTTATCCTCAACTCTATCTACCTCCATGTCCTCCCTCACTGCTTCCATCAATTTCCTCTTTGTTTCCTACCTGGTAGCTCCATCTCTAGGATCATTCTTCTACCAGTGTATCCACTGTCCCTCCTCTGAACATGTCCAAACCATCTCAATCTAATTCTTTTCTAAGACAAATAAAATGTTAAAACGGGATAATTTTTATACCAGTTACAAACAATGTAAACCTAGATTAAAAAGTCTCATTTAAAACATTTGATTTAATAATGTAAAAGTATTAATCTTATCTCTGTGTTTGTTTATCATTAACATACAATATAGATAAATATTATGCATTTAAACCCAATTGAAGTTATTTCTAAAGTATCTCATACTTGTCAGAATATGCCAGCGCGCATGTGTTAATATAAATGTGTGTAATTAAGTTATTGGATTAACGAGGACCAGACAATTCTTCTGTCTTGTCTGAAATGACCTCCTCGGAGCTTCGAGTAAGTCGTCAGCAATTTTTCATTCTTGTAATGAGATTAACCAGGCAGCAGAAAATCCAAGGTGTCTAATCCCTGTAATTGGCAGCTGTGGCACATCCTCTGTTTGTAACTAAGTCTTTTAATCAGTACTTTACAAAATATAATGAACATAAAACGCTTTTTTTTTTTTACTTAACACAACATTGGAGTTCTGTTGTATGTGTCTAAATGAAGCACGGACTGTTGAGTCTTGTTTATAAAACAAAGAATTAACAAAATCTACAAGTGAAAAATGTAATCTTTAGTATTATAATACACTTCCGACGTCACAGGTCAATACTATTAAGAAATGAGTTTGTTTTGAAATTGAATCAACTGATTCAAGTATTTTTCCAGGAATTCAATCCAATCCGAGCGTTTGTTTTTGCAACGACGCTTCACATTATTCCTGCAGAATTAACACTCTGAGGCGACACGGCTGAACCCCCACAGACACATATGCCCCCTTATGTTGTGACCCTCGCTGTTGTTGTTGCCAGGGAGGCAACATGTGTTCACACCAATGAGCTCCACCTAAACCGATTGCATCTCCACATTTATCCTGGGGGTGTTTTTAGGACATCCTGCGCGCTAACAGAGCCTAATGGGCTTAGCACTTAGGGTGTATTGTTCGCTGTGCTTACAGTAAAGGTTTGCTGAGGGTAAAACTCTAGACATGGGGATTACCTCCAACACATCGCTTTAAAGTGCTGTATATTCAGGACTTAGCTAATAGGATTGTCGGGGGAGCGGGGGCCTGTCGGAGTGGGACTGAGAGGAGTTGGACGGTCCAGCAGGCCATGAGGTCAGCAGATGTATCTAGCAGGCTGTTGCTGGACTAATGAAGGGATTACAGCTCTCAGATTAGTAAGATCTCAATGGCAACTTCAGGGACTGCTGATAATTCAACACGGCTGGAGGTAAATCTAATGGCATAAATAGACGGGGGTGGAGAGAAGGTGGAGAAGAAACGTTAAAGATATGTATATTAATAATTTAAACATTGCATAGGGACCAATAGACATTACTCGTTGATAATACTAGCCTTACTTTACCAAAGGATTCTGCTGAGGGATTAATAAGTTCTACTGTATGTATCTATCCATCCATCCATCTATCTCTAGTGCTGTATTTTGTGTTTATTTATTTTTTCTCCATACATTTTTTATTTATTACTTATTATTATTTTATAATTGTATTGTTGTTCATTTAATTAGTAATAATAATAATATTTATTATATTAAATGAAGATAAAACTACTTTCTAAACGACATTTAGAAAGTAAATGGTATCAAATACCATTTACTTTCTAAATTATATTTAAAAAGTAGTTGTTGAACAACAGACTAATTTTTGGGATTAGTTAACTCAAATTTACCTAAATGCAAAATATCGCCACACGCCGTTAATTGCTTTTTGAAAGGAACTACCGACATCTAGTGGTTTTGACGTGAAATTTCAAGCATATATTTTTACCTTTATACATATATTTTTACCCATTTCTATATTTATTATAAAGAGTTTGCATTTATTTGTGTGTATAACAAATGGTGAATGTTGACTTCTCCTTGTTTTCTTTATTTACCTCAGAGTTTGAAGGCCGGGTGCATCATGACTCCGAGGGAGCAACTGAGGAAAATGACAGCATTGGGAGAACAGGGGGCTTTGGATGAGAAACACTGGTATCGTCTGGTCAACGGAATGTCTGCTGGAGGTAGGAGATAAAACAGAGGAGAGAAACAACCCAGTGTTTAAATCATCAATTACCCAAACTGATTAACAAGTCCACAATCATGATGTCTCTTGCAGAGCTGAGACAGAGACAGGAGTTAATGATAAGGAACCAGATGGCCATGGCTCCTCAGATCCTGGCCCAGGGGGAGCAGAGGTTACAGGGAGTCCCAGCGCAGTTTGAACCTCATTTCATGGAAAGGTGTGCAAGGTTTTTGATATCTTAAAAAAAACACCTGTTAGATCTAATATTTTATGTCCAGGAAATCTTCTTGTGTTATCTTTACAGGGAGTTAGTTCAACCAACGGAGGTGGTATCTTCTGAGGCCAGACAGATGCACATGGGTCCTCACCTCGGCCCACCTCTGCCCCCACATGCCAATGTCCTACCAGGAAGAGGCTTCCCTGGTACAGGTGAGCAGATATAACAATTTTATGTGCCTTCATTTCACATTTTAAAGCTGATCATGAGTAACATTTTTTTCTTTCTCTCACAGCCGGATACGGCTTCTTGTCTACGGAGCCAGTGGAGACAGTTGCCCGGCGTCAGGAGCTCATTCATAAGCAAAATATTGCCAGGTGGGGTTTATTGAAAGTAAAGCAGCATCTTAAGAAAATGCAAGAACATGTAAGATAATGTGTTTTTATACTTCATCATCTCACCCAGGATGGAGATGAATGCCATCTTGCATCAAAAGGAGCTAGAAAATGCCCACCGGAAAGGACTGTTAGGGATTGATAATCCCATGACTTATCCCTCCAACCACATGGCTTTAAGGTGTCGTCAGCGCATGCCAGATGGACATGACGTCTTCGTCCACCGCCCCACCATGGAGGATCTTCAATCCAACAACATCCTCATGTCTACCAGCCCTTACCCACCCATTGGCACGCTGCATAGAGAGAGAGGACGCCGGGCCGGAAGGAGACCCACTGTCCACAAGAGTTCTGAGGGTCATGTTGCCAACCTCAAGATTCAAAGTGAAGATAAAAGTGCAAGTCCAGGAGCAACGTCAGGAGAGGAGAAGGAGGCAGAGCCAAAAGGAGAGATGGGAGAGGAGTGTGTGGCCAGTAAAACAAATCACCAAAGTAAAATAGACTCTGAAGTTACCACAGGAAACAGGAAGAGCTATAAAGAAGGGGAGGCAACCCTGAGGAAAGCCTGCGTGACCGGTCAAGACACTGATGGGACCAACGGTGGATCCACAGATAAAGACATATCCACCCAATGCTCTGCGTTCCATGAGAAATTCATGTATCCCTCTGCAGGTGGAGGCCTCACTGGGATGCCTTACATGTTTCCAGTTCAAGGGAACAGCTTCCTACCAACTGGTGAGACACACGTTAATATAAATAAAGTTATGATGTGAGGTACATGGATATAAGATGTATTTTATATTTTTCCAGGTTCACGGAATGTTTTCCTGAATGGGGACGATGTGTCTGAGGACATAAGAAAATGGACGGTCAATGATGTTTACAACTTTGTTAACAGTATACCCACATGCTCAGAATATGCACAGGTTTGTAACTGGTTTGACAAGTCTACTTCTCTGCTGTTGGGTCTTTTTTGTTAATAAAAGTTGACTCCCATACGCAGACCTTCAAAGACCACATGATCGATGGAGAAACACTACCACTGCTCTCAGAGGAGCATCTGCTCGACACGCTGGGTCTGAAACTCGGGCCAGCACTTAAGATCCGATCACAGGTGAAAAAAAAAACATGTAATAAATAAAGTTTGACCAATTGAGGAGAGTTGTGTTCAGAAAGATGAAGGCTGACAGATAAACAAACAAAGACTTTGTTCTGCCACAGGTGTCGAAGCGCATGGGAGGCATGTTTTACACCATGAACTTACCTTTGTCTACCAACACCACGCATGGGATTCCTGAGAAGACTGGGGAACGTTCCTCAGACATAGGTTCGCCTGTAAACTGTAACAGCGAGGACCTGACGGCGAGCCCACGAGACACAGATGTCCTCAAGTCCACAGAGCACATCCGGGATACAGAAATCAATTCCCCTCCGTCCGCCTGCAGTGAGACAGTTTGATTAGCACAGACAGGAGTGTGGACGGGTACTGTCTCACAACAAGTACACAAACAACTGGGTTAGTTTTGTTTGCAAGGATAATTATTACACACAGTTTTTCATTGACACATTCACTATTGTATACACCATAATAATATTACCATATTTTTACAGACCTCTATATTCTGGTTGTAGTGTTAAAGTCCAAATAACATTTTGAAATGTTAAACCATGTTGTACTGACTTGATATTGAATTGTTACTATTGTAAATAAAGACTTTTTGTAAACGTACAAGGTATACATTTCTTCTCACTGAACAAAAATGTATGTATGTGAAAAATTGATTTTTTTCCAGACAACCAGACTTAAAACTGGGGAAAACACTGTTATATCTTAACATATAACCTTTTATTTTTTTCTTCAAATTCAAATAATTCTGGAGAAATGTCTCAAAAATGTTTTTTTTTTACTTTTCGAGAAGAACAGAAAATCTAATGGCGTTGAATAATAAGGTGTCGCAAAGCTCTAATATTTATAGCTTTTTTCAAGTCTTTAATAAATGTAATAATATTTAAAACGGAGACTCTCGAACACCATGTTTGTGTCCCTTTCTCATGAGTACAAGTTGACTAGGTTTTTTTCTTCGCGAGTTAAATTCTCCCAAAAGGAACAAAGCTTTTTATAACTATTTAATGTTTTTTGCCGACATCGAACTTTGTACAAAACCCACCTCGGATAAAGCGTTTAAGCTAATCTTAATCAATAACTAATCAAAACTACCGTTCACTTACCCACCGTGTACTTTCAGTCAAACGTCATCAGGTAATCTCGCGAGACTACAGAGTAAATGAGCGCTCGCAGTGTCGCGCACGATAGATGAGCTGAGTTGGAGCGTCATGGCGGAGCGCAGGAGATACAAGAAGCGGATCCAGGTAATAACATCATTGAGTATAGAACGATGGCGGGATCGGGTGGAGGGCAAGACAGCAGATAGAAAGACGTCCATTTTTGTGAATGTTACACAAGCTGACGCCATGTTGGTGGAGTAGTTTAAAGATGAGGAGTGTTGCCAACTGATGGCTAGGAGAAGTTAGCATTAGCTACTGGTAGACAACACATATGACTGCTTTGGTTTTATTTATTTAATATATTTAATTTCTGAGCGTGTGTATTCCCTTCCTTTTTTTATAGGTTTCTATGACATAGATATTACCGGTGTAATAACCTGTTTGTGCCCGAGCCGGGCTGAGGGCAGCCTGGGCAGACTGGAGAGGTTTTGCTGGCAGAGCTGCGTCAGCTCAAAGCAGACGTATTTACATAACCTGCAACTATCTGTGCGACTTTTAGTCATGCTGTGTCAACACAGTGATTTACACTGTAACACATAAGGCAGGTGAGATGACACTGATGGAGACATGAAGGTTGTAAATTGAACAGCCAGGCCGTAAGTCTACTGGTCATATATACTGTGAAATACATACATGGACAGAACTATCTTTTAAACACAGGTCTTTACACTTGGCATCGCTATAGCAACATCCACACAGGATTTATTTATCTTAAACAAGATAAGTGTTTCATTAGAAACCTCTGTGTTTGCTTGTGTATGATAAATATATAAAGATCAGGCTTTTGACAGGTATGAGACAAAGAGGAGATTGATGGATGCACCAAGAGAGGACATGGAGGTAGTTGGAGTTAGGGTTGATGATACAGAGGACAGGGGGGAGATGGAAATTGTTGACTCGCTGTGGCAACACCAGAAAAACAGGGCCAAGCTTGTAGGAGAACCTGATGTAGACCTTTTTTGGCAACATTGGTCAGATTACAGTCTGAGGGTTGACAACCATTTCATTGACCATGGCACAGACAAAACGTGAATTTGGATACAGACTTACTTGTATTGACACTGCAAGAACCTGTGAAGATAACCTTTCTAGATAAATTCAATTTGATTTTCTCCTCGCTGCCCACCTCTGCGTCCTGGGTGAGGATCCCCCTCCACTGTCGATCACCCTGAGGTTTCCCTGTCTGGGTTTTTGTTGGGAGTCTTTCCTCAGCCGGTGTGAGGGTCTATAAGGCCATGGGGTATTTTCCTGTTTGTTTACTGCATCTTGTTTAATATACATAATTATTTGTGAAGTGCTTTGGGATCATGGTTGTTGTGATTTGGCACTATGAACAAATAAAGTTGTTGAAGAAGTAGAGGTTGTTATGAATACACACTTTTTGTCATTGATAATCAGTTAATTTTCTGAATCTTCTTACCTATTTATGGTCCACGTGCATGGAATACTCCACATCAGAGTATTAGGTTGATCCTGGTACTTGAAATATAAAGTTACAAGAAAAGTTACACCTATAGATTACAGGTTATTGTATACCTAAGTGAAAAAGTGTAGAAGTTGGTGATTTCCAACGACTTGACTTGCAACAACTATCCACATCCAGTTGCACACCTGACACTACAGCAGAACAAACTGGTGAAAATTGCAAAAGCACACATAACATCTAATAGTTATTTTGCATTTTAGGATGTTTTACTGACACTTGTTCTGCTTCTTCTTTGTGACAGCCTCTTTTTGTATCCTTAAAAATACACAATCTGCCCCAAAGTTTGTTTTTACCATTAAAATTATTAATATTACACCCAAACTAGTTTGGATACATTTTAAAGAACAGAAGAAATGGATACAATTGGGATACAAAACCTGTCAATGTTCAACAATGGGAGAGTCTTTTATTTTATAATGGATTCCTTGTGCATTTCAGGTTTGGTTGCATTGCAAACATTTTATCTGGTAATTAATGCTTTAATCATCTATTGAGAAACTTAAATGTGAGTAAAGCTGGTGCAGCTACTTGAAGAAACATCTTTAAAAAAAAGAATTGTTGGGAGATCATTGAAGAAATAAAATTTTATGTTTGACTCCAGAACTTTACTTTTTCTAATTTATTATAAAAACTTCAGGATCTTGAACATCAACAGGTCGATGTGTTTTTTCACAGTGAGATTTAATTAAGTTTCCAATAGTACAGAGGTGTAACCTAATATAAACTGGCGTAGATTGTGTACAATCTTATCTTCTCTTAGCTGAAACCAGCTGGATCATCTAACGTCTACACTGATCTCTCAGTAACAGTGGTTCATGAAGTGGCACAGTGAGACTTATACCTGTTCCCCTTAAACAAAGGCCTGTTTCATGGACCGGTCTTCCTCCTGTTGGCGGTCACAGCAGCTGACCAGGATACTGCAGCAGTGTGTGTGTGTGTATGTGTGTGTGTGTGTGTGAGAAGCTGAGCATTAATCTGGAAGGTTTTTTTTTCTTCTGCAGGAAGTGAGTGAACTCACCAAGGAGGAGAAGGCAGCAGCCAAGCACCTCCGCTTCAACTGCCCCACCAAGTCCACCAACATGATGGGTCACAGGGTGGACTACTTTGTGGGTAAGTCTTAGTTTGGTTTATGAGGAACACAACACGTTCTTATTGTGGACGTCTTAAAATGTTCTTCCCCAAATTCACTTCTGCAAACAGACAGTGTCTGTTTTCTTTGTCACATTTTATCTGTAATCTGTAAACTTCACCAAAAGGTAATTGAGCAACAAGACTTATAATCTGAACGTAGGCTTTAACAGAGACTGGATGAAGTTAAGAGTCAACAGTTTTCAGCTTGTCCCTTTTTTCAAGGGTTACCACAACGAGTCAACGGCCTGATCTGTATTTATTTATCACAAACAAGCAAACAGAAAGGTTTTTAAATAAATCCTGTGCTTTATGGCTATTGCTATAGCGATGCCAAGTGTCATGGACTCAGTGGAAATACAAATAAGTTCTAAAAAGAAGTCCTAAAATATAGCCCTAAATAGATATCAGTATTATTGAACCTGTGTTAAACCAGGTGACAAACATAGGCTGGATACACTACAGGTAACCTTACCAGTGTTCACTCCAAAATTAAAAATAAAAATATGCTATAATAAGTGTAAATACAGCTAAACAATTGTGTAAATAGTTGTATATTTATATATATATATAGCCAAGCTGTAACATTGAAATCTGACATGATGGCGTTATTTCTAGCCAATGGAACTGTCTCTTCATGTCAATACCACACAATGTTGATGAATATTTGTCCCCAAAGTAACCTGTATCCCTATGTTTAGCCTCAAAAGCAGTGGACTGTCTGCTGGACTCCAAGTGGGCCAAGGCTAAGAAGGGAGAGGACGCTCTGTTCACCACCAGGGAGTCTGTGGTTGATTATTGCAACAGGTCAGCTGACAAACAAACCCACACACATTTAATCACAGCTGATAAAATTAGTTGTTAAAGTTAGATAATCTTATAATCACGTCCCGTCTGTTTGTTTTTCTTAAGCAGGTTGTTGACAAAAATTCCCAAAAAAGGAATTCTCTGATTTAAACCAAATATATTTACCTGTTGGAAATATTCCTTACAAATATTTAATTCACTGGAAGATGCTTTGCTTTACTCATGTTTATATACAACACGAGGCCCATTACTCCTCCCAGGGGAGTAATCTAATTACACTGGTATCAACAACATCAGTTTGGAGCTCAGTACCTTTCTGTTGTAGGAGTAAGAAAGCACAAAAATGTACATTTGATCAGGTTGTTGAAGCTTCGTCTCTTACATTTTACCAAACATATTTATTCACAAGTTTACTTTCTGCGCAGACTTCTGAAGAGGCAGTTTTTTCACCGAGCTCTTAAAGTGATGAAGAAAAAACCCGAGAAAGACACAAAGAAAGAGAAGGAGAAAGAGAAGGAAAAGGAGAAACCGAAGAGTGACAGCAGCAAAGAGGAGGAGAAAAAGGGCAAGAAGGAGAAGGAGAAAGAGAAGAAGAAGGAAACGGAGGCTGCTGCTGCTGCTGAAACCAAGAAAGACAAAAGTGTAAGTGTCTCTTCTCTTCCGACTGACTGGGGCGGAACTGATCTGAGTTCAGTATCTCCGCTCTATCACTAGTCACTGTTGTTGTGACGGAGCCATTCGAATGAATTACGTAATATCAAAACAAAACGACAGCAGCTTTACTTTGCTACACGAGTACAACCATAGACGAGTGAATTAAAGTCCATGAAATAAACTTTGTTTAATGAGACATCAATTCTGAAGGGAGTAAATCTAATGTTGACATTGACAGTTAAATATAGACTTTAGGGATTTGTTGGGAAGTGATCCTCTAAACCATAAGACAAACTGTACACAAACGGGAAAATGTTCTCTTGTGACTGACAGGATGACAGTCCTGAAACACCAAAGAAGAAGAAAGAAGTTAAGAAAAAGTTCAAACTGGAGCCTCATGACGATCAGCTGTTCCTGGACGGTAACGAGGTGAGTCTCATTCCGAGCAGATCGTTCTGAAGCAGCTGACGTCCCAAATAAAAACTCTCAACTTTTCCCTCTGCTGCAGGTTTACGTGTGGATTTATGATCCTGTTCACTTCAAGACGTTTGCCATGGGGCTGATCCTGGGTAAGTAGAGAAGGTGGTCTTCTCTCAGCTGTCTGTTTGTGAACTCTTCAACCAACCACTGCTGGTGTAACCATCTCCTGTGTCGTGTTTCAGTCATCGCCGTCATCGCAGCCACATTGTTTCCTCTGTGGCCGGCAGAAATGCGTGTGGGAGTTTACTACCTGAGTGTGGCAGCAGGCTGCTTTGTGGCCAGTATCCTTCTTCTAGCTGTTGGTAAGACCTGAGATTGGTTTAAAACCAAGTCTCAAGTTTGCAGCTCATTGTCCTCTGAATCAAGAAAGTCAAACATACAATCAATAATGTCACTGGTTTCTTCCTTTTTTTCCCCCCTCAGCCCGCTGCATCCTCTTCCTAATCATCTGGGTGGTCACTGGAGGGCGCCACCACTTCTGGTTCCTTCCCAACCTAACAGCAGACGTGGGTTTCATCGACTCTTTCCGGCCACTTTACACACACGAGTACAAAGGTCCACGGTCCAGCAGCAAGAAGAGCTCGGATAAGACGGAAGAAAAGGACGGCTCCACGTCTGCCAAGGCTCAGAAATCAGACAGTGAGGAGAAATCAGACAGCGAGAAAAAAGATGGAGATGAGGAGGACGAAGAGGAGGAGGAGGAGAGCAAAGAGGCAGGGCTGATGGAGAGCAGAGACGCGGAGGTGGAGGGTACGGGGACGGACCGGCAGTCGGACACGGACAGCGACAGACGTGAGGACGAGGGATCGCAGCACAGCAATGGAAACGACTTTGAGATGATCACCAGAGAAGAGCTAGAGCAGCACACGGAAGAAGAAGAGGATGAAGAAGAGCAAGGAGAGGAGGAGGAGGAGGAGGAGGAGGAGGAGGAGACACAACAGAGGAAAGATCCTGGTTGTGAGACTAAACCTCAGACTGTTGAAACATAAACTTATATAACCCCATTACTCCCTTCTCTTCTCTTCTGTCTGTCTCATGCCCTCCTGTGATCCAGGACCTGAGGTTCTGGTTCCCTCAGCTCATCCAGGCCCAGAGAGCCTTCATCTGTTTTTGTGGGGGTTCTAACAAAGTCCACCAACAGACCAAAACCAGGAAAGACCTGACTCTTACATGTCCATGACAACAACGGTGGAGGGGGAGATTAGAATAAAAGGACAAACGACAGATTGGACGCCTCCTACTCTAATGTTATTTATGTTACGTAAACAAAGCTACCACCAGTCATGTCTGCCTGAGAAAGCTGTCAACAAAAACCATCAGACCAATAAGTCCATTGTCCTGTCTGTCATTCATTTTTTCTTTTACTGTCTGGTAATAATCAACTTCTTCATCAACTACATCAACAAATGTCTGCAAATCAGCTGATGGTTAGGGACGCAAACAGAGACTGGACCTAGGACTTTAACTCCTGGACTGTGATTGTAATCTGGGCTGAATTGACACAAAATTAGTTGCAAAAATGTGAATTCAATTATTATTATAAAATATCTAGACTAAACCAGTTATGGGCTAACTAAGACCCGTGAGCCTTTTTCAAATTAAATAATTTATTTGTATAATCATTATAATCCTGCCTTTTTCCTGCAATGCCTGCAGTTCCCCAGTAGATGGCTTCAAAAAATCTAAAAAAAGAAAGGGTTTTATACATGACTTTCACATGGTATTAAGCTTTCTGTTCTTGACTCGGCCTTTTTGGCCTGCGAGTCAAAAAGTTTGCCCACCTCTGCTGTAAACAAGCTGGCAAAGAAAAAGATTTTCATTGTCTGTATCACAGTAGTAAATAATTAATAATAATTAATTTGGACATAAGCACTAAAGACTGGAACACAAGGCAAAGTGCAGTCTCTTGTTTGTGAGTTCACAGCAGAGTGTTTTCCAAATTTTGTAATCAAACTAATGCATTTCACATTTTCCTAAAAACAAGAACCTCTGATGTGGCCCCGTATTTTTTTTAATCCATTATTCATTTTCTCGATTGATTCGTCCTTTGGCCCATAAACGTAATGGAAAATGTTTCGTTCAGGAGTAAGGATCCAAAATGTACTCCACTGTTAGAACCCACTGGGCCGTATCTTCATGTTGAAGATATTAAGAGACGTTTTATGTTTTAATAGAACTCAGTCCATCGTAGGTTCTACTCCTGCTCAAACAAGATCAGCTAAGCCTGGGAACATGTTATGTGATGTTGCCAAATCCTGTGCACATGACCTTAAGAAAACTGAAAATCACCTGACTCTGCTTTTTCTAAACTAAAAAAACAAAACAACTATGAACTAATCAAAAGTAGTTGTTGAGTCTGACAGTTTTCTCAGGCAGCACTTTGGCCAAAGTGACCAGTGTATCTGCTTCGAAACAGATGCCAGGTGGACCAAAACATCTAGATCAGTGTTCCTCAACCTTTTTTTGCCCCACGGACCTGTAAAATGTCACAGACCGGTTGTTAAGTTGTGGCAGATAAATACCTCTTAGTAAAATTTAATTTTGGGGTTCTGAAATATTTTCCTACCTATAAAATCTTCCTACCTTGACAGTGCATGGGCACAACAAGGATTTCTCAAGTGCACACAGCCTATAATTTTCTGCAACCAGACCGGTATAAAAGATTAGAATCTTGTATCAATGACACATTTTGAGTTTATTGTTTTTGTCATCACTGAGAAAATATCTCCTAATCAGAAATAGTTGCATTATTGATGATGGAATCCTAGACATTCTATTGGTCAGTTCTTTTGTTGATATGGGTATGGATCAAGTGGAAGTAATAGACAGATGGGGCCAAAAGGAAATATTATTTCTCTGTGGCCCGGCACCAATTCACCCACGGACCGGTCGTGGTCCGCGGCCCAGTGTTTGAGGACCACTGATCTAGATTACTAAGGAAATTAAAGTTAAAAAAAAACGATCATGTTGTTCTGGGGAAATCAACAACTCGAAGTACTCACTGTTGTAAAATGCTTGTTGGATTAACGGTTTATAATCCCAGTGCAATCCTGTCAGTCTGAGGTTTGTCTACTTTGTGTTTTGTATGGGAGCCAAACAAATAATAACAAAAAAAAATCAAAATACAGTGCCAAACCACAAGACTTAAGCTCAGCATGCTGACATGGGTCCTGTCTGCCATGGTCCAAACAGTTATTCACAAAACCTGACTGGAAAACGTCTTTTTCTTTGAAGTCATAGTGAGAATTATATTAAAAAGAGAAATAAAAACAACATAGAAGTTTATCATTTATAAATGCATTATATTAATATTAAATCTATATACAAACAGTCTGAGATATTATGACAACTTCTTTTCTTTTGTACTGGAAATATGTTTATTATGGCCATTTTGTTTTCATATATTATTGGGTGTGATAGTTATTTAAGGGCATCACCTGGGATCTGAAAACCATGGGAATTATATTGGAAAAATCATCAGCAACTATTTTTACACTTGTTACAGTCACATTGAATGTGTCGTCTGGTCGTTGCGCTCGGCCACAGCTGTATTTGTCTTATTAACAACAGTCAGTTATTGACCTACGGTTATAAAACTCGTGGCTTGTGTAACACAGTAACAGTCGTCTGTCTGTTTCTCTCATTATCTGACTTGGTAAAAACGAGTCACTTACTCTTAGCACAACACTTTAAGGAAAAAAGGACAAAAAAACTAAAGGTCTCCCACTCGTTTCCAACTGTTGCACAGTATCACCGTGTTGTTTGTTGTAGTATTATTGATACTCTCTACGCTGCTGCTTCTCATCACACATTTCCGGGGGGACATGAAAAGTGAAAGAAAAAAAGAAAAACAAAAACCTGTCGTATCTTTGCTCAGAAACTCGTCTTTTCAGATCACTTAGTCGTCCACTTTAGGATCAGTGACATTCTGAATACTCTCCCATGCAATATTGGAGCATAATTTAATAAAAAAAAAAAATGGATGTCTGGAAATATATCTGTATCTTATTATTGCAATAAAAAAATGAGAAAGCAACAGTGGCATTTGTGACGTATGTGAAGCACATGGTTAAAAAAAATGAATGAAAATAAGACAAAAATGTGGAGATATTTTTATTGTGTTTTTCTCTCTGGACAAAAACAAATTATTAACAAAAAAAAAATCAAGAAAATTCAAACAAAACTTTTTGGTAGAACTGCACTATGAACTAATACTGTGTCTTAGCTTCTGTTTCACAAACATTGAGTAACATGTACAGTCAACAGTCTCTATTTATTACTTATATATTAAATATCACAGCAAATAACTTGACTCTAATATTGTTTATGTACAGATTTACAACATAGATATATATTTTTAATTTAAACCTAGGCTCATACACACTCTGACGTCTTCATCCATTTATCTTCTCGCACTAGTTGTGGGTTGGAGTTGGAGTCAAATTTCAGTTCTTGTTGGTGGAGGACAGCGGGGCAGTTCATCAGTCCATCGCAGGGTCGTAATCCAAACCAGAGGTTCCAGAGAAAACCGACGCACACACACACACACTGGGCAGGACGTGCAAACTTCGTAGGGAAGGACCAGGAACCGAACCACGGATCCACTGACGTTCTTGCTGCAAGGCAAGACCAATAACCGCTGGATACAGTGGGAATGGTGTGTTTGCATGTCAATGTACATAATGATAAACCTTACAGACTGTAGTGCGTCAAGAGTGATGACAATTTTTTTTTTCTGAACAGTGAAACTCATGACCAAATGCCACAAATATTATAGAAAACATTTATACCTGGAAATAAACCTCAATCAAGGCTGCAAATGCAAGTTTGGAGTTTTTGTTTTAGTTTTTTTTTGCTCAGAGACCATTGTTTTGGCACGAATCTTGTGTTGTGGCTTATTTGTAAAGACAATTAGAAGACAATTCTATTCTTTTTGTCTCTGGACCCACAATAATACAAAATAAAACTTATCCTTGACTTGTTTCACTTAGTTTATCTTATGTTTTGAGGTGGTCAATTACTAGTGCAGGGGTTTCAAACTCCCAAACAAGTTGAGGGCCACCACCCACACTGTTAATTCACTGAAGGGCCACGTCAGCTTAAAGTGTTAAACACAAATGTAAAAGATTTAATAAAAAAATCAGTTTCCCATAGATTCTGTGTAATACCACACTGAACCAGAAGGAGACTGTGGATTGGGGTTTGGAGAACTATAGGATTTACCAGAAAATGTGGAGAAGAAATCTATAAAATATTAAATTAAAGATAAATTTATCTTTCACATCAAAGTGGGGGCCATAAAATATCGTTCCACAGACAGCAAATGGCCCACGGGCCGCAAGTTTGCTGTGTGTTCATGACATTTTTTCCTCTTTTAACTCCAGTGTTTGCACTGGAGTAAAAATGTCTGCAGATATTTTAATTCCACTCACTCAGCTGCTGTGGAGTTGGACAAACTCAGTTTTCCGTGTCTGAGGAGTCAGAGATTTCTGCCAGTCGGGCCTGACGCTTACGGACGTTCCAGTGCAGACACTGAGCCAGGCTCTCAAACCAATCGTAGACCAGATCGTGGCAGCAGATGGACGGCACTGGGTAACAGGATGTGGTGATCTTAATACTGTAAGACAAATAAGAAACAGTGAGATGACATCACAACATGAGAAAGACGGGACGATCAACAGTCGAGACAACAGTTAGGGAACTTTACCAGTCTCCATGTTGGATCTCCTGTCTCTTCCTGCCGTCAAATGAAACCCAGGCTGTGTTTCTGGCATCTGGAGACAGAGTGATCTGCTCAAAGAAGGAGGAAAAAAAAGGAGATGACCTTCAAGCTGCTTGGAAGTTAACCTGTTGACACATTAACCTGTTTAATCTTGATGAAATCTCACTGTGAGACGTTTTGTCCATCAGGTAGGGGCACAGACAGACAAGATTAATTAAGACTAATCACAGATGACTACAAAGTTAGTTGTCTCAAAGAGTTGTAGACTTTACCATGAGTTCCACTCCGGCGGGGACGACGATGGGCCTGAAGGAGAGTGAGTGGGGACAGATGGGTGTGACCATGATGGCCGGGACATTTGGGTGAATCATCGAAGCTCCGGCGGCAGCTGCGTACGCTGTGCTGCCCGTGGGGGTGGACACTATGACACCTGCAGGACAGGAGTCAGAGAAAAGGACGGTTACTTTTCCTTCATTTCTCTAAGCTAAATATATGTTTACAGTATACAGTTAAGTCAGTAAAACAGGGTTGACAAATGTTTGACCCATGTCAGAAATCTAATAAAGGTGTCTGTTCTTACCGTCTCCCTGCACTGAGGTGATGAGCCGTCCATTAAGGTACAGGTCCACGTTTGACAGGTACGAAGACGGACCACGATCGATCACCACCTCATTTAAGACCTGTAGAACAAACACAAGAGAAGTTGGATTAAATCTGATTGGGTTGAATCTGACCAGACTGAGACCAAGGAGGCAAGTGTAACTGCAGTGCCATCTACAGGCAGAAACACGAAATACTTTGACAAAAATGTTTTTTTTTTTTTGTATTTGATACCACAGTACAAATGTATCTGTGAGTGACAGGACTAGATTTAAAACATAAATACCAACCTTTTTTGTCATGAATTTTAATTTAACATAGAAATATGAAGTAAAAAAGTACTGAAAAACCAGCAGCAGAAACTGCAAAAAAGCAAATTATTACATCAGCAACTGCAGGAGGGAGCAGACACTGAGCAATCAGACAGCAACAGAGTAAAGTTTCAGGAAAAAAAAAAAACTAGAGCAGGACGGAGACGCCAGGACTGAGGCTCATGTCAGCTGAGCATGACTCAAACATCCTGGAGGACACAGCAGAAGAAAAATAATGTCAGGTCAGGGTTTGGTTCAGAGACCACAAAAATCCATCTCTGTCTGGGGATGAGGAGAAGAACATCTCCAGGGCAACAAAAGAGGAGGCGACTGAACTGACTCAGTGTGTGTGTGTGTGTGTGTGTGTGAGTGTGAGTGTGTACAGCATGGAATGTTGTTTAGTTACAGTGTCAGACCAAGACCTTCAGAGCTCATTAAATATGGACTGAACCGTTGACGCCACAGTGTCCAAGGCAACCAGCTCAACAAAACCTCACAACATTCGACTTCTTCTCCAAAATCAACTCTATTATGACTGTCACCATGGCAACCGACTGAGGCTCGTAAGCACCTGGCAGAATAAAAACCACGTCACCGGAAATGTCCAAATCTTTAGGTCATCAATATGATGGAAATCGACCAGATGTTTGTGGATAATTCGGGGGAAACGGATACAGATGAAACTAAAGGGTTGAAGATGCTGTGATAAATATATGGAAAGATCTGATGAAAAGACTTGGGTGTAGTTGGATGGAGTCGACATGTCTTGCTCTATACGCCGTTGCATCTTCTGGCAGAAATCATGAAGTGATAGATACCATCAGATAACACAAATAAGTTGAGGGCCACTGTGATTTCACCTAAGTGAAAAAAAATTGGTATTTTATAATTTCCTGCAGATTATTTTTATACCAATATATCTAGAACACTATTCTATTAAATATAAAAACTTTGCAAGTATTTACTGGGTAAAGTACACAATGCTATACTGCAGTAGAGTACGGTGTCATGTGATGTTACGATCATTACAATAAATTTTTTTTCTGACAAACACCGGCTGCCAACTCTGGTCCATCAATGAGAAAATGTAGGATGAAAGTAAATATGTAAAGAATAAAGAAAGAATGAAAGAAAAGTCATTGTAACACTTTATGTTCATCCAGAAGCAGAGTTCACCACTGAAACTAAAAGGATTGTGGGCCACGCCTACATTTAACTTCATATCAAGTCAGGGGCCACAAATTAACATTCTGCGGGCTGCAGTTGGCCCGCTAGCCGCAAGTTTGAGACCCCTGCTCTAGTCTAAAACTTAAAGATGAAGACTCATTTCAGAGATGGTCAGACAAAGGAGCAGGAGGTTCCACCAAAGTTCACCACAGGAAATACTTCCTGTCATTAGACTCTAACTTCCTGCTCTGAGTGACGTTAACTTGACACTCTGTGTCTTAGTTTGGTCCGTAGTCGGCCTCATGTCCATCGTCCTCACCTGTAGCTGCAGCGTGACCTTCCCAGCTTCACTGTGTGCGTGGGTCAGGATGCCGTTGTGCTCCTGTTGCTGCTGGGCTGCTTCTCTGCCCGTCCTCTGAAGCATGTCCTTCACCACCTTCACCTTCAGACGGCTGCGCAGAGTGATGGCCGCATTTCCTAAGAGGAATCCAACGCAACTCAATTCAGAGAGTTGATAAAACTATTATTTTGAAGAGTAACGTGAGAGTCTGTAGTGTACCTTCAAATACTTTGGCAACTTCTGTTTTGTACGACTCGAACTTGAAGGGAGTCAAGAAACCCAGGGAGCCGAGGTGGAAGGCCATCACTGGAGGAACACTGCCCTGCAGAGTGGACGTCATCAATTCCACACTTATTACAGTCTCTTTTTTTACATTTTGGGAATGAGCTCCAGGACTTTAATGGTTTAAATTACTTTATTATTTTATTTACCTGGAATAATGAGGAGGCGTACAGCAGAGTTCCATCTCCACCCAGACAGATGATCAGGTCGATGCAATCAGAGATGTCATCAAAACCTGCGAGAACATGAAAACAACGCCATAAAACACCGGGGTTTTATGAGTCTAACTTTGCACTGAATGTCATCAACCAGGAAACAGAAAATAAAAATAAGTTCACGTCACTATCATCCAATGACGCAAACAAACACAGGTTTCATTTTTGCAAGTTCAGCTGAGTTAGAGCTCAACACTTTGTTTCTTAACCTAGTTTGACAATTCAATAATGATCAACAAACTGAAAGGAAAGTTCTTTGGTTCCTTCTGACCAGACTCACCTTCTCTGAAGGTGCAGAGTTGGTTGCGTATGGAGCCAAAGGCCTCGTCCTTTGACAGCAAAGCATCGTCTGCAACTCTGCGTTCCACATACACCATCATCTGCTTCTCCTGGAAAGGAAATAAACATGACACGGCTCGGTGACACCAGCCCAGACCAACGGAGACAGAACATCGTCCCTCAGACTGAACACGTCATGGGAAATGAACACCATGTTAACTTTCTTTTTTTTAAATATTTCTGTGCCTGATATTTGTGATTTAATCTTTTAGACAAAAGCTAAACGTTCTCACGCACTGATTCTTGTCATTTCATCAACTAAAAATCTAACCAGGATCTATTTGGATTTATAAGTTACATGATAAAGTTTTTAATTTTAATTTTTTTTCCTTCCATGTACCTCCACCAGAAATCTGCAGAGCTCTTTGAAAGGCTCCACCAAACTCTCATCTCTGATCTTCCTGATGACGAGAACATTGACTGGAGGCTTATTCCAGGTGAGCCGCTGGCTGGCTGGGTCCTGAATGTGCCTGCATGAACAAGAACACGTACACTTTGAGTGAATGAGTACATTTTGCCTCACGAAATAACTTTAAAATCTCTAAAGTCTGATAAATTCAACGTAAACGTTAACAATGTAAATGTACTTGTACTGAATTCCTCGGTACCAAGGCACAAGTGACAAAATACAAGTATAACCTGCAGTTACATTGTAGAACAATCATGTAATTTAGTGGTTCTCAACTGGTGGGTCGCGGATCCATTCTGAATGGGTCGTGAACAGCTGGTCAAAAAATCTAAATAATGTGAATCAGCTGTTAAGCATGTTTTATTTTAGAAAATCTCTTATTTTGAAATGCATACCCTGCTAAATGAGTGTATTAAAACTGATTTTTCACTGTTTTTTTTTTTTACTTTTTTTTGAAAATTAATTTACTTGATTTGAATTCAATTAGAGCGAGTGGCGACTTAATGACAGTGACAATACAACGTACCCCTCAGGTTAAAAATTATTCTGAAATATAGAGATTACAGCAAATATAATTAACTCTTTTAATTAATCATCAAACATTAGTCTCTAAAGACTGAATATATGGAGAAAAACAGAAAAACTCAGTCTACTTCACCCGTAAGTCTTCTCCTCCTCACAAATTGCAGGCATTTTGCGCGGAATCTTGTTTTTTCAGGTACAAGGAACAAACTCTGACTCTAAACAATGATTCAACCCAATGATTCAACGACAAACATCCAATCCCAGCATTCCCACTATCTTATCTCACAGAGCTACTTACATAAGACCACCGTGTCAATGCCCCCCCAGCAAACAAACTCAAATATAATTGAAAGCTTGATGCACTCATGCTTACATCACTGAAGTTGGGTTGGGAAGAATACAGGCTTTGGGTCCAAAGTGAGTGGCTGGATAAGGTCCATGTAGGAAGTGGGCTCTCCTGTGAGAATTCAAAAGAAAAAGCCACCATCACATTATGTCCAGGAGCAGAGTTATGCCCGTGGCTCAGCAGACCAGCTGGTAACCTGCAGAGCAGACCTCTTAGGTGAGCTTTCCAGTGTGTCACTTGCTGACCCAGAGGGCTCCAAATGCTCGTGTTGGCCTGGTAACCTCCGCCGCTCCGTCTCCCAGAGCAGCTGTTCATGACCACCCCCCCGCCGCTGCGACCTCTTCCCTTCCCGCCGTCGCCTTGGTGACTTGGATGGGTGCTCCCTGTGCTTGGAGGACCTGGCTGACTCAGCCAGCTGGCCAGAGGGGGCAGGGGGGCGCGCCATGACTCTGTCCGGCACTGTCTGGCCCCCGCAAGTGGTATTAGTCTCTGAATTCTCCATTCTGGAAAAAAATAATAAGCACTGGTGTCACCTTTATCTCCACAAAAACCTCAGGTGAACCTACTATTGATTGTCGTACTACAAACACAATTGTGTTGCCTTGGCAATGACAATAAAATGCTTGGCACTGGAATAACATGATGCTGAATTAAGTGTGTGTACCTTTTTAGAAAAAAATAGCTTAATTATAAAGTAATTCATTTCGAAATGGGTTAAAAAAAATTAAAAACCCAGCATATCCGTAGCAGTCAGTTGCATAAAACATCATTTGATTGTAACAACAGAATTGAAGAAATCAATATTTTTCTTTAGGGAATGAAGAAAAGCACATACAGCATGAACCATCTGTCAGTTTCACAATGTCAAATGAAACCATTGACTGTTTCGGTCTTTCTGACTTTGAAAGATTAAAGTGGCAGAAAAGTATGTTAGATTGGTGCAGGACATGTATGAGGACAGAACAACAGTGGTGAGGTGTGGAAAGACAGAAGACTTTAAGGTGGAGGTGGGACTTCATCAAGGATCAGCCCTGAGCCCCTTCTTGTTTGCTTTATTGATGGACAGTTTGACAGATGAGGTCAGACAGGAGTCTCCATGGACCATGATGTTTGCCGATGATATTGTGATCCACAGTGAGAGTAGGAAACAACTAGAGGAGAACCTAGAGAGGTGGAGGATTGGACTGGAGAGAAGAGGAATGAAGACAGTTGTAGCAAGACAGTATGTATGTGTGAAAGAAAGGGAGAACAGTGGAATGGTGAGGTTACAAGGAGGTGGAGAAGGAGGAGGAATTTAGATACTGAGGATCAACTGTTCAGAGCAGTGGAGACCGTGGAGGAGAGGAGAAGAAGAGAGTGGAGTCAGGATGGAACAACTGGAGAAAAGAGTCAGGAGTGATCTGTGATAGAAGAGAGTCAGCTAAGGCTGTCTCTTATACACAT